>BHFT01040621.1:0-19696 GCA_004320025.1 Laticauda laticaudata
GCTGGCAGGAGTAGGCACAGGCTTTCTCTTCTTCCCTGAGTGACGAACCATGGTGTTCCTTCAGGATGTATGTGGCAGCACGTCTTTCCTCTGAATGCTGACTGCTTGTGAGCTGCATCCTTTTATATCCACCGAGCTGATGCAATTCATACTCCCCGCATGCGCAGTGAACGCTTTGCATCCGCTATGCATCTGCTACGCATCCTTTATGCATCCTATTGGTGTCCGTGATGCATCCGCGTCATCCGCTATGCATCCGCTCCTTCCACTATGTGTACACTTCGCAATTTTCCCCCGGAAGCCCTTCGGATGTTTCATCCGCTTCCATCCGCTAGGCTTCCTATGAACATCCGTTTAACATCCTCACTACGTACTACCCGTCCGTTCCTTTCCGTTCTTTTCCATTCTGTTTATGCAAATTTGGGGCACTTTTTGGAGCGGATAACGGATGGAGCCACCCCCGAAATTTTGCTCGTCCTCTGTGTCCTTTTTGCATACATCGGCCAGTGGGACCTAGCCTTAAGGCCCTTCTTCCCCAATTGCTCAGTATGATTGGGTGACCAACTCTTAGAAAAGTCCTGGATGTATTAAACTTCTTCCATTTGAGAATTATGGAGACCCTTGTGCTTTTAAGAACCTTTAGTGGAGCAAAAATTATATTGGAGATGTGACTTTGCAATAATACTGTCCTCGAGTTCTGCAGGCAGTTCTTTGACCTCATGGCTTTTGCTGTGCTACAGTATGCAATGTCAGCTCTGACAATCTATAGACAGATGTGTGCCTTTTCAATCAATCAATGTAATTTATCACAGGTGGACTCCAGTTAAAGCCCCTGTCATACAGCACCAACGGATGGAAAGAGGATGTAAAATGGAGAGAAACACTTGCCATTCATTGGTTAACGCGATGCTTCCGTGCGTTCTGTAGCTCACTGCCTGCCATTTTTCATCCTCTTCTATCAGTCCAGCATCCGTCTGTTGAACATTTCATCGCTCAAAAAAAAAAGTTTTGATTCTGCCCACAAAAAAAAACTTTTGAGCGGAAAATGTATCCAAACGCGTCATTCTGCAATCTGCAACGCAACATGGGGACATCCGTTCTACATCCGTTGTCATCCGTTACGCGTCCCGCTATATCCGCAGGCCATCGCCTGCGCATCAACCAACTCAAAATCCGCTCCAGCGGAAAACGGACACAGGGAGGAAGCGAAACGGACGCGGAACGGACAGAACATGCATTAGTAGCACGGACGGAGAAAGGATGAAAGTGGATGCAGCTCGCATACAAAGCCATTAAACGGAAAAAACGTTCGCAGAGGGGACCTACATCTCAGATATTTAGGATGTCTCCAGGATGTCTAGAGGAATCAAAAGGACATCTAGCGGAAAACCTATATTTCCTATAAAAAGGGGGAGGAACTCACCTGGATCTACTTTCAGTCAGCAGCCCTGCTGTGCAGACCTTTCAGCCTTCATCTGGCTTCTTCCTCTTCCACAGCATCCAGTCATCTCCTTTTCATAGCCACCATCGTTCTACAACAGTGCGAAGCCATCTACAGGCTCTTTCACCTGTTTACGCGAAGAAAGGAGGCGGCCAAGAAATGTTTGGGTCGCGAAGATGGATCGGAGAAGAGCAAGTACGGACTGTACAAACAAGCTGATTGGTGGGCGCTGAGGAATGAAGACCCCTCGTGCATTCCAAAACTTCATGAGGATGCCGCGCCATGTTGACGAAGTTGTGGAGTGGCTGAGACCAAAGGTTGACCAAGCAGAGAGCACCAAATTCCAGCCCAAGCCTGGACCCTGGGCTCAAGGTGACCCTGACTCTGCGCCACTGCCTCAGGGACCAACCTACAGGAGCATGCAGTTGGCTGGAGGGCCACACAACACCATCAGCTGTGGTCAGAGAAGTGGTGCAAGGCCATCATCGAAGAATACCTGGAGGAGTTCCTCCAGTGCCCCTCCACTGAAGAAGGCTGGAAGAAAAGTTTGCAGAGCAGTGGTATCAGAAGTGGAACTTCACCACCGTTGGAGCCATACGATGGGAAGCACATGGCCTGCAAAAGCTCCAGCCAACTCAGGCTCCACTTATCACAACTACAAAGGCTTCTTCAGTATCATTTCTCTTTGCCATGGTCGATGGCTGACTTACAAAGTTCATCGTACAGGCAATGGGCAGCTTCAGATGCCCAGGTAAACAACGCTAGTCACCTCAAGGAGGGGCTGGAATGCCACCTCATCGTGGGCTTCCCAGATCCAGACCCCCTGCCGCAACGACAGTGCAAGAATGTCCCCTTTTTCATCGTGGGGGATGACAACCTTCTCCCTGAGAACTTACCTCATGAAGCCCTACACTTCCAGATGCCCTCACCCATGAAGAGAGGATCTTCACACTACAGGCTGTTCCAGGGCAAGACGGGTGGTGGAGAACGCCTTTTGTATTCTGGCCAACAGGTTCCAGGTACTTCTCACCAACCATGCAGCATCGCCACAGACCGTGAGGAACATCGTGGAAGCTTGCTTCATCCTGCACAATCTCATGTGCACCGCCGGTACCCAGTGCTTGCAGAAGAGGTCATGGACCTCCAACCAAGGCAATGGGACATGGAGGCCTGGGGAATGGAGGCAAGGGCAAAACCCTTGATAGACACTGGTGGATGTGCAAGACCCCAACAGAGCTTCCGCTGAAGGGAAGAAGCAGCGCAAACCTCCTGAACAACTGGTGCAACTCCCCAGCTGGAGCAGTGGAGTAGCAAGATAGGAATGATAGATGTTAATGGATGCTTCCTTCAGCCTTGTCTCATCATACTGATGAGATTGGGCCATGTATGTTGAGTGGTCCTACAATGAACAGGGCATTTAATAAAGAGTTTGTGTTATGTTGAAATGTGTGGATCAATGATTGACATTGTTATTGATAATAAAGGGCCAAAAGTGTGCCACCTGGGAGGGTGGACCATACAGTCCCAC
This sequence comes from Laticauda laticaudata, assembly GCA_004320025.1. Lineage (NCBI taxonomy): Eukaryota > Metazoa > Chordata > Lepidosauria > Squamata > Elapidae > Laticauda > Laticauda laticaudata. The sequence continues at coordinate 2,970 of BHFT01040621.1, forward strand.
TATGCTTGCACTGGAGGCTTATCTATCCCACAGCTATTAACCGATCTCAAGGTATCCTGGCGCATGCCCACAGGCTATCTTACCCATCCCACAAGCATGCAGAGGCTTAAACCATTTCTAAAAGTTTCCACCAAGACTGTATTTAATAAAATAAATGAAGCAAGTGTTTGAAGCAAAGATAATCTTTGTTAATAACAAGCTGTAAAAAGAAAAATGACCCAAATTCAAGTGTCCAAAGCAAAGATAAAGTCAACAGGTAGCCACCCAGTCCTCTGGCACTCTTCTTGGTCACTCTGGAGGCTTGCCAGTCCAGGGGTGAAGGGTCCAGGTGCTATGGAGGTGGCTGCTGCTGGAGTGCTGCTCTGAGGCGTCATTGGGGGTGCCAGGCCCCGAGAGGACAACAGGGACGGGTTTGTGAGGAAGCTCTCAGAGAGCTGACTCAATCCTGTGATGTTGAGAAGCCCATTCCCCAGGACATGGGGTGTCAGCAACCATACCGATGACAGATGTTCTGGAGGCCAGGCTTTGGCTGTGGGGTGGAGGAAAGAGCAGTGTAGTGGGGATGTCTGGTATGGCAGGTGAGCAAGGTGAGGCATGGGTGGCATGGGTGGCATCTGTGGCGTGGCTGGCATTGGTGGCGTGGCTGGCATTGGTGGCTATCAATGGCATCGGTGGGTACGATGTACCTGTGCGCTGGACTGGGAAGGGTCTGCCCTGTGCCTGCTGGAGGTCCTGGTAGCCGTAGCCTTGGTAGGTGAGGGCCTGTGGAAAGCCTTGGAAGGGAAGTGACATTCACCTGGGGTGAAGGAGCAGGCCTGACTGAGGTGGGAGCAGGTTCAGCTGGGTCTGGAGGGTTGTGAAGTAAGACCGGTGATCCTGTCCGTTACCACCTGGTACTGTGATTCCGACATGTCATGAGGGTCTGCGTTGACGTAGGGTGAGGAGGGGCTTGCGGTTGGAGGATGGGACGTTCGTGTATACGACAGCTGAGAGAGGAGATCTACGCTGCTTCTGATGGTGTCCCTGATCTCCAGCAGGACAGTGTGGCTCTTCCCTCCAGTCTGCCTCTCTTGCTTTCTGTGGAGCTGGAGCTGGGGGTGGATGTTGGGTTGGCCTGTGGTGAAGTGCCTCTCCTTGCTCCACACTGCATTCAGGGGGTCCTCCATGTGCTCCACCACGGGTAGTGAGGCTGTCAGGGGGTTCTCCGTCGTGGCAGGCTCCACAGATACCTGCCTGGACACAGGAGCTGACTCTTGCCAGAAGAGGACTGGCTCTCAGCGGCTGCCTGAGAGAGAGGGTTGTGAGAGGGGCTGCTCCTCGGTGGCGGATCTCACCCTACAAGAAGGCTGCACTTGGCCATCACATAGGTTTCTTTGTCCGTCAGCTTGACGCGCGGCCTGGCCAGAGTTTCTTGAGGTGGCAGCTTCCTGTACCAGGTGTGGCAATGTGCTTCCACCAGCCGAGGAGCACCTCTGAAGTGTAGCCCCCAGGCTCTCCGCCTTCTCTCTCCAAGCAGCCTGCTTCCTTTTGGTGTCTCGATAGAGCCTGTGTCCCTTTCTGCCATAGATAGTCATTCTCCCTCAGCCATTCCAGCACCTCATCCTCATGTTCCTCTTCGATTGAGTATTGGCCTCCTCTCCCGTTCAGCTCCGGCGTCTGCCTCTTCCTCCCTCTGGCAGGGCCATATGGGCCCTCATCAGAAGGGCTTTCGAGGTTGTAGGGGCTGCTCCTCCACAGCCACCATCAGCAGCAGCAGCAACAACAACAGAAGCAGCAAAAGCAGGACCAGCAGGATCAGGAGGACCAGCAGCACCAGCAGGACCAGGAGCAGCGCAGCAAGAGTAAAGCACCAGAAGCGCCAGCAGGACCAGCAGGATCAGCAGCACCAGCAGACCAGGAGCACCAAAGCAGGACCAGGAGCAGCGCACGCAGAGTAAGCACCAGCAGAAAGCAACCAGCACCAGGAGCAGCAGACGCAGCAGAATAAGCACCAGCGAGCCCCCAGCACCAGGAGCATGCACCAGCAGAGTAAGCACCAGCAGAAGCACCAGCACCAAGGAGCAACGCCAAGCAGAGTATAGCACCAGCAGAAGCACCAGCACCAGGAGCAACGCCAGCAGAGTAAGCCCAGCAGAGACCAGCACGCAAGGAGCAGCCACCAGCAGAGTAAGCACCAGCAGAAGCACCAGCACCAGGAGCAACGCAGCAGCGTAAGCATCAGGCAGAAAAGGCATCAGGACGCAGAGCAGCCCGAGCAGAGTAAGTCACCAGCAAAGCACCAGCACCAGAAGCAGCGCCAGCAGAAGCTGCAGCACCAGAAGAGTCAGCCCCAGCAGCAGAAGCCCAGCAGAAGCAGAGTCAGGCCAGGGGGTGGGATGGTGGCCCTGTCCCTCTTGCCAGGGCTGCAGCAGATGGCAGAGGCTTTTTTCTTCTTCCCCATCGGTTGTTGGGCTTGCTGGCTGGCTGGCTGGAGCTGTGTCTGGCAGCAGGTCTTTCCTCTGAATGGTGACCTGCTTGTGAGCTGCTTCCCTTTATAATCTGCGGGCTGACGCAGCCCCCTCTGCACGTGAACCCTGTCGATGCCCTAGGCTTCTGCTAGGCTTCCGCCGCTGGCATCTTTGCTCCGCCCTTCAATCCATGCGGCATCCGCTCTTTCCCGCTGCACGTCCGCTTCGCTGTGCTCCCGACGCGAGCCTGCGATGGTGCCTCACTCCCATCCACTTCCCATCCGCTAGGCTTCCGTGGAGTATCCGCTTTCCATCCCTCTACAATCCTCCCCGCCGTCCATTCCTTTCCGTTGTTGTCCGCTCCGCTTATGCAAATTCGGGGCACTTTTGAGAGCGGATAACAACGGATGGAACATTTTCTCAATTGGGAACATTTTCTCATCCGCTGTGTCCTTTTTACAAATGTTTTGCATCCGTCGGCCAATGTGACAGGCCCTTAAGGTATAACATATCAGCAACAATAAAAAGAAATGGGAGGCACCAGAACCAAACTTCATGTGTTGTTACAAAGGGTCTGAATACTTATGCCAATATTACATTTCAGTTTTTTTATTTTTAATAATTTTATAGGCATTTCTGAAATTCTGTTTTCACTTTGTTATTATGGGGTAATGAGTGTAGAGTAATGAGGAAAAATGCATTTCTACAACTGTAGAATCAGGCTACAGCATAACAAAATTGAAAAAGTGAAGGTGTCTCAATACTTTCTGAATGTACTGTATATATAATGTGACTAGATGATACAAAAACCAAATTCGTATATTTGCTTACCACTCTGAATGCTAAATTATGAATGTTAAAATTCAGGTTAATTTTATTTAACATCTGGAGACAATGTCTAATTACTCTAGTAGCCTTCAGAGTTAATTGACAAAATGAATATTGTGATTGATGACTTATTTTAACAAATATTTAAGATGGGAAAAATAGTTTTGGTTAGGACTATAAGCAAATGTGTCATTGATCAAATACTTAGACACCTGGCTGGCAGATAATAGAAACATTTAGAACCGTAGAAGGAATTGTTTTGGTTTTTAAAATGAATGCAACAATAAATGAAAAAATGAAAACTAAACACTGAGAAAGGGATCTTTTATCTCTGTTTTGAAAGTAGCTGTCATGTTTTCATAAAAATGTTTGAATTAGAGTTATAGAAACAATTTTTATTTTAAATGTAGACATTTTAATAAGTGAAAATGTCAATTACATTGCTAAAATAATTTACTTGACACAGTTTGGAAACACTCATTTTGTTTTTCAAAATATCATTTTTAATGCAAATATCTTGTAATTTCTCATGATTAATGTTTGCTTAGTTTGAACAAGAATGTGCCCTGGTTTAGATATCATGTAAAGGGAGAAGACACTATAGCAACCAGAACTTCTTATGAACTAATGACTCAGACAAAAGATGTAGATGCTCTCCATTTCAGAACAGTGCTGAGAAAAGATGAAATGCTTCCCTTTTCTTCCTTTTTGGCCTATGGAAGGTAGTATTTTTTGCTTTTGAGCTGGGTTCTTCTGCAAAAGCTAGCAACAGCTCACTTATTTTACCATTATTTATAGTACATAAAGTCCCAGCTCATAACAATATATTCTCAAATAATTTAAGGCTACATTAGGCCTTCATTAACTGGATTTAGCAGATAAAGGCATTGTTTGGATGAGGACATTTCCTTCCTTCCTTCCTTCCTTCCTTCCTTCCTTCCTTCCTTCCTTCCTTCCTTCCTTCCTTCCTTCCTNCTTCCTTCCTTCCTTCCTTCCTTCCTTCCTTCCTTCCTTCCTTCCTTCCTTCCTTCCTTCCTTCCTTCCTTCCCAGGGCTTGTTCTTGAGAGCATTCATTTTTGATCCATTGCAAATATATTTATTCTTTCCAGGATGCCCAAGGCCTATATCTCCTGAGCTACTTCTTGCAGGAGAATACTTTAAGCAATACAGCAGGCAGTCTGGAGAAATAATGCTGTTACTCATTGTAAAAAAAACCTTTTAAGATCCTTTATAATTAAGTGAGGGATGAAAGGATAGATAGATCTAAGTAGTGTCCTGTGCTTAGAGATAGATTTGAGAGAGAAGAGACAGGATCATATTAACTGTGGATGCATGCTGAGGTGAAATGCTGTAGTGTGCTTTCATTGCTAGCAAGGGATGAAAGAAGAGAAACTGGAACGAGTTGCTGCCTAATTTAAGTAACCACCCCCCCCAGTCTCTGACAATTTGCTATGGGAGGGTGATTTCAAATTAACTCCTTAAACATGATTAGGGATGAGTCATTTATAGATTGTTCCTTTTCATTTGGAGAAGGACTAGAATGGATAATCAAGAGGGAAGATCTCAATCTCCTAGATTTCAAATTATTCTGTGGTGAGAAGACTCTGAAAAGCTAGTAACTCAGAAAGCTCAGAAGCCATATGGTGAGGAAGGAAATTGTTATACAGTTTCTGAATTGGATTAAGAAAAAAAAATGTTCCAAGAAAAAACTGGCACTGAGTACTTTTGTAGCATTGAAAGACTATTTAAATATTAGGAACCAGAAATAAGATCCTTTAATGGAAACGTTGTATAATTAACACTTCAATTTTTGATTTAAAAATTAATACTTATTTTCTTATTTCAATAATTCTTAAACAAATATCAAAAGTATTTAGGAGCTCATCTCTAGCAAGTCCTTTCCCCATGCCCATGCACGAAAGCTGGGATTTGTCTTCATCAGGTAGTTCATGCTAAGAATAAAATAATGTCATTAAAATATTGTTAGAAACTTTTATGAATATTCAGAATAAATTTCTACACATTAGAATTGTAAAGCCACAATAGAAGCAAGAGGAGGAAGTTACTATGCTATTAGTGGAAGGTATTGGTTATGGACCAGATTTCACTGGGTTTTTTTCCAGAAGCATAAGAACCAAGTTTAGGACTATTATATTTGTGTTGCAAAAATCTGGATAATCATCAGATGGCAGCAATTAAATTCAGTTTTCTGCATAAATCAGTAGTCCTAAACAAACTTCTTTAAATGTATTTTAGAAGTAGTAATTAAAGATGTAATTGATGCTTAATTGTGACGTATATATCATTTGTATTTAGAGATTTAGGTTTGTGGCATGTCTGACATTATCTGTCTATCTGTCTGTCTGTCTGTCTGTCTGTCTGTCTATCTATCTATCTATCTATCTAATCATCATCAATTAAATTTTTATCTTGTCTTTGAATTTGAATTCTGGAACCTATATTTAGTAGTTCTAAACAAACTTATTTCAATATATTTTGGAAATCATAATTAAAGATGTAATTGATGTTTAATTATCCAACTGTAAGGTATATCTGATCACTTTATTCAATAGTATGGCAGAGGTCTCAGTTACCAGAAACCTTGTTTTTCAACACACAAATATTTTCCATCTATCTTTGCCCCCTTTTCATGGGCACCCTTATGTGACTAAATGAAAAAAAAAAAAAAAACCTCATCCAGCCATACTATTCTCTCCATCCTTATTTTGAACAATCATATTAAAGAGGTTTTTTCCCCCACATTTCTTAATTTCTGCAGCACCAGATGAGCAAAGTAAATGCCAAGGAATTATTTGTTACCCTTTCAAATGAACAGTTGGGAAAAAAAATAGCATCTGCACCTTATTGTCATGTTCAATGTAGGTCTAGCTGTGCTTTTTAAAAAAACAAAACTGTGATTATAAAAAATACATTCATTTTTTAAATTAATTCTCGGGGGTCTAAGAGACAAAATAATAACAAAGACTCAGTTTGTATACATTTCCAAATTCATCTCCCAACACATTGAAAAATTGTGCTAAAGCAGCAGTGCTAAAGAAGTTTATCATTTGAACAGTTTTTTACAGATTGATTCTCCATTATATAGAAGAGATGGAGTAGCAATTCTTTCATGTCACTGAAATCTCAAACTAATATTTTTCGGGGGAAAGATGAGGAGGAGGAGGAAAAGCAAAACAACAAGGGCAATAAGAACAAAAACTGGTGAACTAAGTCTAGGAAATTGGAGCAATTAACTTTGAAATTCTGGAAAAAACTTAGGGTCTAAAACAGGACCGTAATTGCTAAGTTTTCAAGAACATTGCTGATTCAACATTGTGCAGCAGAGTGCAGAGTGACAAAGTGCCAGTCTGTTTGTTACTCTGATAGCCAGAAATTCTTTCCTCTCATTTCAGAAAGCTATTCGCTCTTTTGAAAGACCTTTCCATCTTCCAGAAACATGTGAATATTTAACTGACTTCTGAACAAGGACCATAAAAGCCATAACATAAGAGGCAGCAATATAGTAGCAGTAATAGTAATAGAAACAGTAGTAGTAATAGTAGTAATCTACATAGAGTTCTGTAAATCTACATAGACTTCTGTAAAGTCTTTGATTCAGTGGTACACGACAAACTACTCCTAAAACTAAAATCTTACAGTACCAGTATGCTCTGGACAACTGCAAACTGGATAAAAGCATTCCGGTCAAACAGACAACAAATGGTCAAAATGGGAGCATCCTATCAAATTCTGTGTCCTGTCAACAGTGGTGTGCCCCAAGGCAGTGTTCTAGGACCAACTCTTTTCATATTCTACATCAACATGACACTCTATGATCATATTAAGAGCAACTGCATTCTCTTCGCTGATGATGTAAAACTATTCAACACCACAGATAATACTGCTACCTTTAAAAAGACCTCGACTATATATTAGAATGGTCAAACCAATGGCAAAACTTCAAATCTCAACAAATAAATGCTCTGTCCCTACATATTGGCAAAAAAAAATCAGAATAAAATACAGGCTGAATAGTCAAGACCTTGTTGATGACACAACTCTGTCAAGAATCTTGGAGTACTCATCTCTATTGACTTAAGTGCTAGAGCCCACGTAACTAACATAGCCAAAAAGGTGTTAATGAGTTGTTAACCTAATCTTTATGTAGCTTTTTCTCCAGTAATATCACACTACTTTAACTAGAGCATTTGCTAGACCAATACTTGAATACAGCTCATACAGTCTGGAACCCGCATTACATATCTGATATTAATACAGTTGAGAAAGTCCAGATTATTTCACAAGAAGAAGTTCTCCACTCCTCTACTCATTGCAGAATATCTTATGCACCAGACTTGAAATTCTAGACTGAAAAAACCTGAACTTACACTGTCCTTTGGTCCGGTCTAAAATAGTAACATAAAATTATGTATTGCAATGTCCTACCTGTCAATGAATACTTCAGCTTCAACCATAACAATACAAGAGCACACAATAGATTACAAACTCAAGGTAAACCACCACCAAACTTGATTGGCAGGAAATACGACTTCAGCAACAGAGTGGTCAATGTCTGGAATAACTCTACCTGATTCTGTGGTTTTTTCCCAACTCCAAAAACTTTAACCTGAGATTGTCTACTATTGACCACATCCTTTCCTAGAGGTCTGTAGTGGCTGTTGATAAGGCACCAACATGACCTACCTCCCTTGAGTCCTATTGTTTCTTTTATTTTTTTATTTTTCTTATGTGTATCCATGTATTCATAACTATGTTTTTACTTATACCTATTATCCTGTAAGCAATTGACAAAAATAAATAAACAAATAAAATAAAATAAATAATAATTATATGGGAAGTAGTCTACTTAGGAGATAGATTTATAGAGATAGAAATGACCATATTCATCCAATCCAACATTTAGTGTAGATCCACTGGGATCTCTGAAAGATGATCGGGTTAAAATATTTCCAGTAAAAGATATCTCACTTAGTCCATTTGTTAGCGAATTGTACAGTCACTAAGTTCTTCCTAATATTTAGCCTGAGCCTTTTTATTAAAGTTTTAAACTGTCTCATTCCTACTTTTTGAAGGAAGAGAGACTAAGTTCACTGCATCCTCTAAGAAGACTCCCTTCAAGACTTTTGGAAATTGTTATTGTATCTCCTACAGGCTAAACCCTCCTAGGTCATTTAAACCATTTCTCGCAGAGATATGAGACTCTGCCATCTTGCTGAACATCTTACAGACTTATTCAAACGTCTCACCATATGCTTTAATCACTAGTGTCCAGACTGGATATAGTAGGCCAAATGTAATCTGACATTACAGAGCATAGTATTATAATTAGTTCCCTTGTTCTGGAATTGTCTGTATTCACAAGAAGGGTGATGCTAATCATTAAACCAATCATTATAATCAAATATATGATTGGGAGAGATCAAGAGCTTCCAGGATAAATTGAGCTCATTAAAATCCTGAAACATGTTTTGGATGGTCTACCTGTATTTTTTATCTTCAACTTGGTTTTGGTTATTTATGTAAACTGACTTTGCAGAACCTGTGACAGGGTGTTGAAATTAGTCTCTTTAAAGCATTGTTACATTTTCATACACAAACTGTGCCTGAGTAGCTTGTTTCTGCTTAGAGCAATAGCACTGAGATTTATATACCACTTCATAGTGCTTTACAGCAGGGGTCGCCAACCCTTTGGACCTCAAGGACTACCAAACTCATACTTTTAAATCCCGTGGACTACTAATATGAATTTTGAGTGACAGTGGCTTACTGACATTTGGGGGGGGGAAGAGAGGGAGAGAGGGAGAGAGAGAGAGAGAGAGAGAGAGAGAGAGAGAGAGAGAGAGAGAGAGAGAGAGAGAGAGANAGAGAGAGAGAGAGAGAGAGAGAGAGAGAGAGAGAGAGAGAGAGAGAGAGAGAACCAATCTAACCTCAGAGGGCTGGTGGTGATGTTTTCTCTTTCTCTCTGACACACACACACCCAGGTCACACACACACCCTCCAAGGTAGCATGTTCCTAACTTGCTTTTCATCTCCATTTTCAGGGGTGAAAGAGAGAGAGAGAGAGAGAGAGAGAGAATTCTATGATCCCTAATGAAGACCAATCGATCAATAAGAAAACCGGGTGGGGGATTTTTCCAGGGTCTCTGCAGAAAAAACAGAAGCAGCAGAGACCCTTTGCCCCCTCCCCTCACTACCTCACGTTGTTCGCAATGCAAGCGACACAAGCCTTGTGTTCCTACGGGCCATGTGAATGGCGCAGCCTTGTGTTTCCATGCAGCCTGGATTAATTGCTTTGGGGGTGCTTTGGGGCTGACATTTCTCTGCAGACCACCAAAATTTTCTCACAGACCACCAGTGGTTCCCGGCCCACCGGTTGGTGAACCTTGCTTTACAGCCTTCTCTACGTGGTTTACAGAGTCAGCATATTGACCCCAACAATCTGGTTCTTCTTTTTACTGACCATGGAAGGATGGAAGGGTGAGTCAACCTTGAGCTGATCAGGATCAAACCAATAACTTTAACTTGACATTTAATGTTCCAATGATTTATCAATTCTATTTATCAAATAGAAATTATCTCTACTTATATTGCTTGAATTTCTTTTATAAGTCTAACTATTAGATCTTTGTTTATAAATCTAATTGATTATTTTCCAGCCATACCAGACAGGGTCACCAAAAACATCCATATAGCCATTCCGTAGAAACAATAATTTGAACTTTTGAATTTTCTCTGTAATTGCACCTGAACTAGGTACTTATTTTAGACAAACCTATCTATAATTAAATTTTTTAATTTTTGGTGGAGGATTCTTTCATCTGAATTCTTTTAAACCCTAACAATTTATCCAGAATGGGCCTATTGGAACAGATTGATATTTCACGTCTACCACATGGGCAAACCAAGTTATTTTGTAATGTTTATAAATTTATAATTTATAAAAATTCAGTCCTTTTGTTTAATGTTGGCTACTGGTGACTGCCTGAATAAGTCCCTGAAATTTCCTTGCCAAGTTTTTTTTTGGGGGGAGAAGTGGTTTGCCATTATCTCTTTCTTAGAACTGAAAGTAAGTAGCCCAGGCTCAATAGAACTTACAGTCTCCTGGTTTCTATCCTGGTGCCTTAACCACTATATTAAATTGTCTCTTCATCTCATGCTCCATCCATTAATTCCATTCAGAACTGTAGTTTTTAGATCACAGTATGCTCATACTATGAATAGTTAGAACTATCATTAATAACTCTCCTGGTTTGTTTCAATGGTCAAACGACTCTTGCCAGATAAGAGAATACCAAAAACTAAAAAACCCTAAGTCTCAAGTTGACTAAGGTGAAAGAAGTAAAACAAAACTTATCCCCAAGCTAAGGAAAATATCTGAGCTATCATATTGTCAGATTGTAATATAAATCACAGTATAAACAAACTCAGGCAATTCACCAAAATGAGAAAACTGTAAAATGTTCTAGGATAGTAAAAAAAAAAAAACTGTTCCAGAACTCTTAAAATGGAGGCAATTCAAAATGTAGCTTAAAAATATGAGAATGTCTTTTGCTGTAGGCCTTCATCTCCAGAAAAAGCAATCAATATCCGCATGGATTTCAACACAGTATGGATTTTAAAATGCTAATTATAAAAATTTAAAGTTCATCAGATGCAAATCCTGAGACCAAAAGATCTTCATTAATATCATATTGGACCTCTATTACTGGTTTCAAATGTCTAGACTTGGAAACTTTGCCTTTGCTCATGGATTGCAGTAACTTTCACCTATAAGAAGTATAGTCTTGTTCAGTTGAATCCTGCTGATGTCATCAACCACCACTGTTGACAAAAGGAGTTTATCACATCATATTCTTGACTGTTCTTATAATTGGCAAGTCCAGGAGTATTTTTCCCTTCTCCGTTAGCAGTTTTCTCATTTTTCTATTCTATATAAATGCATATTTTATGTTAAAAAAATCACGTATAACAATTTTCAAGATTAAGGCATCTTGGCTCAATCAACTGTCCTAACTGTCTCACCATCAATAACTGACATTTCCCCAGTCTTGACAATCCCTTTCTGAAGGTGTGCTTCTTGGCATAAGAGCAACTTCAACTGCATAATTACCCAGTGTTTTCCTTATGAAAAAAATAAAGGCAGAAAGGCAGAATAAAAAACTGATGCCCTGTCCTTGCCACTATTGATGATAAATCAGGTAAACTCCTAGAAAACAACTATTAAAAAGAATCTTAGAAAACAAATTTCAAATATCTCCTTCCCTCTTAGTATTTTTGTGCAACTTGAACACATATCTAGCAAAATAAAAACAATTAAGATCTTTCAGTTTTGAGGCAGAAATTTCAATGGGCATTTCTAAACTAATACTTCAGAAAACTTTCCAAGCTTCTGAACCACTTGAGACAATTTCCCTCAGTGACATAGCTTCTGCATAGCATCACCCAATCATCACTTGTATAGCATTATGAACTATTATTTTGGTACAGTGATGTTTATATAACTCTCCAAAAATATATGTGAAGTTGTTCTCAATGCTCTTTCCTATAAAATAAATATCAGAGACAAAATTGAATTGAATTGATTACTTTTATTTGGCCAAGTGTGATTAGACACATAAAAATTTTGTCTCCAGTGCAGGTCTTATGAAAGTAGAATGCCATGAAAGTAGCCTCTAGCGCAAAAATTCTGGCAATTACAGTACATTTCATAAATGCATGCAGAGATTATAAATTTCCAAAAATTAGATGAATTCATTTGAAATCAACCCACTTCAAGTTAGAGACAAAATAAATAAATTCCTTCTATAATATTTTCTTCTTCTGGATTATTTTTAATTACCTATAAATTACCTGATTTATATTAATATTTATATAAAATGAGACCCTTAATCTTTGTATCAAAATGATAGTGAAAATACAAGATTCCCCAAGATTAAGTTAAACAAACTGTAAGTATATTTAGTCTCAACTTCTTAAACAGCTTGAATGCATGCACGGTTCATTTGCTTTGTGCATATGTATGAGATAAGAGGTAAACCTTTGGCTTATTTTTCCTGCATGAAATGCAGTAAAATGAAAAAAAAGGCTATTTACTGAAACCCTTCATGTTGAAGAACAAGCTGGTAAAATTGCCTGTTTTCTTGTACAAAATAAAAAAGGAAATTTGAGACTGACTGAAAGTGTTTGGTTCTCCTTTATACATTACAATGTCACAACCGAACTCTTCCTTCCTTTATTTATGCAGCATCATAGCTCTCCATTAAAATCATGCTAGTTTTCCTCTCGCTTGCTGTCATACTTTTCCATAATCCATCTTGAATCCATCTTGGTCAATACATTCTTTATCCCATGAACAAGAAAACATTACTTAGCAAGGACCATGGAAAGACTGAACCACTAACTCCTTCAGATTAGACTGAGAAAAGGAAATGGATGCATTGTAATATGCTAATAGGAAAGGGGATGGAAAAGGTGCTAATACTTCACAGCTTTAGTGGGTTTTTTTACATAATTTGTAGGAGTAACAGCAGGAGTAATAGTAATGTTTCATTTCCCTTTTTTAAAGGTATGAAGTAAGACTTAATTATACCACCAGTACTGCCGAAACTCAACAGAACCTTAAATGAAAGCACATATCAAAAGCAAAAAAGCAAAGCAAAATAAAACAAAACCAGAATAGTGATATTCAGAGGCCTCAGGTGCTTTGCAATCTTAAAGAAACAATTTATGCAGGGTACACAGATGGTGATAAATCTATTATTGTTTTTGTTTTAAATATTTTATTAATATAGGACAATTTTTTATCATTCTGTATAATAGAACCAAAAAGCTATTTGCTATGTAAATCAGTATCTTTGGGTAAGGAATAAAGATCAAAGCTAAGGCTATTGGTAAGAATGTCAATGAAGGATTATTTAAAAATATAGTCATAAGAAAAAACATAAATATTTGTAATAGAAATAATCCATAGAAAAATCATTAGGTAAAGATATTTATTTGAAACAATTAATGATAACTCTTGGCTATTTTGTGATAGTTATTGATTGGCTTATTTACAATTGTCTGAATTAAGAATTATATGTCTATATATACACACAGTAAGAGCTACTAAAATTCTGAGAATTTAAAAATCAAAATATTTTCATGCCATATGATGTATTATTTATTCTAAAGTAATAAAAAGCCAGACACTTATAAAAAGTCAATGATCCTTCAAAATTTTTCTATTAAAATAAGCTATAGACATTTTTGTTCATTTTAAGGCTTACATAATATATTACTATAGATTCTTAAAATATTAAAATTTGTTTATTTCTTTGTTTAAATAGCCACAGAACTGTTTATATTATTTTATAGTATGGTATATCTTGACTTTTCCTCTATGAACAACCAGAGTTTGACATAGTGTACTCTTTGAAAGGAAAATTGGATTGTGATCATAAATGCATGTCGCAAATGTGAACAAATAATACAGGCTATTCTTATGATGTTTAATCTAATAAGAACCAATAACTTTTTTATAGTTCATCACACAGGTCACTGTAGAATTCCTACAGTGCATGCTTCAATAAATTGTGCAAACTGGCCTACTGGCTGGTTCATGATTAGTGTACTTACCATCTTCAGTTGGTACATAGATGTTCAGATAAAGGCAGTCTTCATTTTGATCTTGCACATAGGTCATTACAGTATCCAAGTTGGCAGTAAACCAAACTGGTAGCATATCATTAAGCAGTGATCTCTCATCCAGATACTGTGGGCAAACAGCAGCAAACTGTGTGGCATTCCGTATCCCAGTCCATGAAGAAGGAGGTTCTGGAGGTTGGAAACGTCTCTCTCCAGTTGGAGGAGAAGCATAAGGGACTCCCAAATACTGTTCCACAGGACCAAGGATTTCATTGGGCAGGGGTGTTCTTACACCACGGATTTTGCCATAATTTGTAGTTACAATTGGGTATTGTGCTTGTCCCTCAATAAGTGTAAAACGTATTGATAGGGCAGTTATCCAAAGGAGGAAATTAGAATTCAGCATGACACAAAGAGGAGTAAAAATCAAAGACAGCCATAAGAGTCCCACTGGCTTTGACATGGTTTCACATCAGCATTAGCAGGTCCTGAGGATGTTCACACCCAGGCAGAAAAACAAATTTTCAGAAAAAGACTGAAACAACAGTGAAAATTAAAAAAATGTATGAGGTGTATGAGAAAGAGAATAATTTACCAAGGATAATGTAAAGTATTCTTGGTCAAGCAGAGAAAACCCAATTTAAATATGGTAGGTATCTCAGCAGATTAAACCTAGACAGTTCCCAGGAACACAAACAGCAATGGACTTCTTCTGGCTACAGCCCATTCCTTGGCTCTTCTGTTTAATGCTGATGTCACTTATCCAAGAAGATAAGATACCCAGATACTTAGAGCCTACTATGCAAATCCATTTGAATTAAGTCCATCATGATGAAGAACCCTGCAGAGAAGAAAAAGGAAAAAATAAAGAATTATAGTTTACTAATAATAGTTCTTTTTAAAAAAAATATACAGTTGTATTATTTTGTCACAACTTTATCCCCTCTGTCTATTCCTGTAAAATAAGCATCAGGATGCAAGAACAGCTGATTCATGAATCATATTGGAATACTCTATCTCTCTTCAGCAGGTCACCAGCAGCCATGGTTTAATAATCAAACTAAACATAAGCTACCATGTCCACTGGACAAGAAGTGCCATGTACAAAACCTAAAAGTAACAATGAAAAATCCTGAATGTCTTTCGCATGCTTGTGCATAAGCATGTATTCTCACAAGCATCCAATTTTTTTCTATATTTAAACATTTAAAATGGCTATATTTGTCTTTTATTCTAGAAAATCAACACAGTTGAACAGGTTTCAGAAATATTGGGTTTGAATCTTGTTTACTTGAAAACATATCAGGAGACTTTCCATTTTTGTGAAAAGCATTATTTAATGTATAACAGAAACATAGGAACTTTCTTATACCAGCTGTATGTAGATGGTCCTTAAGCAGGGGTGGAATTCAATTTTTTTAACAACCAGTTCTATGGGCGTGGCTTAGTTGGTGGGCCTGTCTTGGTGGTCATGTGACTGGCTGGGCATGGCCAACTCAACTTCACTCACATCGAGGCACTCATCTCCTCGCCTGGCCTCTCGTGACTTTGGGGATGCTGCAATAGTCATAAGTGTGAAAAATGGTTAAAAGTCACTTTTTTCAGTGCCATTGTAACTTTGAATGCTCATTCCACGCAAGCAAAGTACCAGCAAAGGAGGGAAAAAACACTCCAGAGAAGTTCCAGAGACAGGAAGTCTAGCCAAGAATGTAAAAAGGGTTAATGGAGAGGCAGTTTCTGTAAGCAACACCAAAAGTTACAATGGCAGTGAAAAAAGTGACCTATAACTATTGTTCACACTTTATGACTATTGCCGCATCTCCATAGTCATGTGATCAAAATTCAGATGCTTGGCAACTGACTCATATTTATAATGGTTGTAGTGTTGCAGGGTCATCTTTTGTAATTTTCTGGCAAGCAAAGCCAATGGGAAAGCCAGATTCATTTAATAATTATGTTCCTAACTTAACAACTGCAGTGATTGACTTAATAACTGTGGCAAGAAAGGTTGTAAAATCGGGCAAAACTTACTGAACAAAAATCTCACTTAGCAACAGAAATGTTGGCTCAATTGCAGCTATAAGTCTAAAACTACTTGTAGTTCAGTATGCTAATCAGGCTCTGGACAACCATGTAGTCCCATAACTTAGAGTCCTGTTTGTACCATATAGAGGATGGGAGTTGCAATCCAAAACATCTCAAGAACTGTCTATATAAGTTATGGACTCTGTGAATGAACTGAGCCACAATTCATGAAAACTTATGGTTTTAAATAAATTCTTCTAGTCAGATAAGGGTGCTTCCAGACTTCCCCTTATTTTACACCATTCTAGGCTAATACAACAACTTCTTCTCTACAAAAATCTATAAAAATCTAGCTTGTCCTCTAATAGCTCCTTTCCAAAATTCAGGTAAAGATTCTTTGCAGCCCAGTCCAACAGTTCAAGGATTAAGCAGAATATTTTTGTATACTTAACATCTTCTCTGCCAATGGCTATTACTTCTGGGCATCTCTATCACTTTTATTGATCCAATCCACATTTTTATATATTGCCCATCCCTCAGTCTGTGATATCTAAAAGTAATTTTAGCCTAATCATTGCCTGCAAGCAAAAAACTGATCTTTTTAATTATATTCTATTTGCAATAAGAATATAATATAATATATAATATAAAATAATATATATTGCAGTAAGAATAAGAAGTGTCAGTTCCAATAATTTTCTACCTCAGGACCTAAAGCCCATGTCACACCGCCCAATGGATGCAAAAAGGACACAGCGGACGAGCAAAATGTTCCATCCG
>BHFT01040622.1:0-12312 GCA_004320025.1 Laticauda laticaudata
CCCCCCCCCCCCCCCATGGAAACCTTGCTCTTTCTTTACAGCCACTGTGCAACACCCACAAAAATGGGGGCCAGAGCTTTGGCTGTAGGTCATCATCCTCATCTTTCTTTTGGCCCCCTTGAGTCTTTACTGCACACTGTTTTTGAAGATTAAAGCTGGTCACCAAGGACTATTATGTCCTCTGAAATGTTTTGCCTGAGAAATTGGAAGGTTGGATGAGAGATACATGGAAAGACGTGGCTGAGGTTTTTTAAAAAATCCTCAGTTAATTTAATTTTAATTAATTAAATTCAATCAATGACCCTTGCTATTTTTAAGACTCACTCCAGGGGTAAATGTGAACCCTCTGATGGATTGCGAATAGAAAAGCTTCCGTAAATATATAAAACAAAGCAGCTAGTTGTACAAATCAGGATTAAGACATCAACGTTGCTTCAGAGAAAGTTTATTCAGGGGACTAGTCCTTTCTTTCTTGGAGGGCCAGACAGAAAACTGCTCTGTTTTTCTCTGCCTTCTCTTTCCTTTTACAATAATTCCATATATGGCATTTATTTATTAGATGAAAGCACATGGGAAAGAAACGACTGGCAAATATTTAGTCTGATAGGAGCCCTGAAAATGCTTCTTTCAGCTTCTATTGACTCAGATCACTCCATGTCTAACAAAAGATTTCACTATGAGGGTAACAAAAACCAGGAACTTCATTCAAAGGTTGTACTGAATTTGTAAAACCATTTTCCTTTGTAAAAAAAGAGCGTTTAGAATTACAGCTACAAGTACTTTTTGTTAAAACAAACTGCACCATTCTAATGTCCTCTTTGTCTACTCTTGCTCTTATTTAATTCATCTTGGATCCCAAGGCAATAAAGCCCAACGGTTTGTAAAGGCCTCCAAGGCAAGTGAAAAACATGTAAAACATTTTGCTGGATAGTGTTGTTCTGGTCACCACAATGCTAAAAACTATGTTGAGGCTTTGGAAAAGAGGGCAGAGAAGAGCAACAAAAAGGATTAGGGGATTGGAGGATAAAACATGCAAAGAACAGGTGCAGGAATTTGGTATGTCTACTTTAATGAAAAGAAGGACTAGGGGTGACATGATAGCAGTCTTCCAATATTTGAGGGCTGCCCCAAAGGAGAGGGAGTCAAGCTATTCTCCAAAGCCCCTGAGGGCAGGACAAGAAACCATGGATGGAAAGTGATCAAGGAAAGCAGCAATCTAGAATTTCTTTGACAGTGAGAACAATTAACCAGTGGAACAGCTTGCCACCAGAAGTTGTGAATGCTCCAACATTGGAAGTTTTTAAGAAGAGATTGGACAGTCACCTGTCTGAAATGGTGTAAGGTCTCCTGCTTGAGCAGGGGGTTGGACTAGAAGACTTCCAAGTTCCCTTCCAACTCTGTGATTTTGTTCAATAAAAAGGACAAGGAGTGACATGATAGCAATCTTCCAATATCTCAGGGGTTGCTACAAAGAAGAGGGCAGAACAAGAAGCAATGGATGGGAACTAAGCAAGGACAGAAGCAACCTAGGATTAAGGAGAAACTTCCTAACCTAAAATTTTTCCTGAGAGCAATCAACCAATGGAATCACTTGCCTTCAGAGGTTGTGGGGGCTCCATCACTGGAGGCTTTTGAGAAGAGACTGGATAGCCACTTGTCTGAAATAGTACAAGGCTCTCCTGCCTGAGCAGGTTGGGTTGGACTAGAAGACCTCCAAGGTCCCTTCCAACTCCATTGTTCTATGTTGTATGAATACTTTGAGGATTTTGCCTTTGAGTTATGGGCAACTGCCTGGAAAACTCACTGCAGTTTTCCTTGCAAGATTCCAGAAGTGGTTTGCCATTGCCTTTTTCCCAGGGCTAGGAGAAAGTGGCTATCACCCAGCTGGCTTTGAGACCTAAGGCAGAACTAGAACCCACAACCACCCACTACATTAAATTGGCTTTAAGGATTAGTACACCTGGAAGACACATACCCCTCCCCAGCATATTCATTAGGAGTTTCAAAGAGATATTGTGGTGACCCAGGAAGCAGCATACACGTAATAAATTCCCAAACATAAATTTCCTTTTTTGCCTCCAACTTGACCCCACTGTTCAATTGTTCTCAGTTGGAGATTAAACTCTGTCCAAAATTGTCTCCAAAAGAAAGAAATACAGTCCAAACTCAAAGAACAGATAACAGAGAAATAAAAAACAAAAACAAACTGCACTGAAGGAATTTCCACAACAGACCAGGATAACTAATTAAAATCTTCAAGAAGATAACAAGGCACAGTCCGTTGGAAGAACGCCAACCAAGATAAACCTTAGCTAGAAATAAAACACGCTTTGCTTCTAGCAAAGCTGTGTTTTAAATGCTCCCCCCCATATACTATTTCCCCCAGCTGCAGCCAATGAGGGGGATCATGGCCACTTCCTCTCCCGTAAGCCATGTTGTTCCCTTCTCTGTTCCTCCCTGCATGCCCTAGGATGAACAGGGGATGGGCCTGGGTCTTCCTCTAACTGCCCAGCCGGTCTCTGCCCTTCCCCAGCCTCCTCCACAACCTCCAGACCCATACTTCCACTTCCTGTGGACTGTTCCTCCTCTCCCTCGGAGCCAGTCTCCAACAGGGGCATGACAGGTATAAAAAAGTGTCTCACTGAGTGGATAAAGGGACAAGTTGAATGCTTCTCAGGAAAATTGTTCTGAGTTGGAAGTTTCAAATGTCTATTTTTGTTTTACAAGGGGGAAAAAAAAGGAGAATTTTGACATGGGATACCCTATCTCTTTGCCTCCTGCCAACCTATTGAACAAATTTAAACTGCATCTAAGAAACCTGAACCCCTTGCCTACCTCAACATACAAAGGCAAGATGAGTTCAATTGATAATTAATCAAAGCTCTGACAAGAATTTTTTTACATACAGCAAAGTCAACAAAGTTACTTTTAGATCTAGGAGCCAAAAGCACATATCTGGGAGGCTTTTAACACTTCTTGAAAGGGGTTTTCCCCCTCTGTTCTGATGTCCTTGACTAAACCTGTCAAAAAGGATCGCAAGCCTTTTATGTGGTTCTATGACTCTTTCAAGGCTGTGTTCAGAGAACAGGCAGAGGTTCAACAGGAACAGATATTGTGCTCTCCCTCACTCCCTCTCTAGTTCTGAGCCTCACAGCTGTTCAAAAGCTTAATTGGTTCCCTATCCACCACCCATATGGAATACAGAATACCAGAGTTGGAAGGGACCTTGGAGGTCTTCTAGCTGACCCTTGCTCTTTAACCTCTGCCCTCTTCATTACAAGCCACAGTGCTGTCAAAATGACAACAAGGGCGCCACGATGGTGGGGCCATAGCAGACGTCATGATTTCTGACTTGCACCATTTGCAGGATGATATCATCACAAACATGTCTGCATCCCTTATCTTCCCTGCTCCACTCACTCCTGGTTGATGAGTGGCTGCACATTCTCCTGTCTCTCTTCTCAAATCTCAAAGTTCCATCAGATCACAGAGGAGGATAAAGCAACAGTGACATGGAAGCCACCACAAAAAGGAGTGTTGAATTTATATTTTACCATCAAAGAAATAAAGAGAGACTAGTATAGATCTATTGCAAGCTACTTAGCTCTCTTCAGCTAGCTGTACCCTTTCTGGGATTTGAACCTGGGCTACTTTCATATTGTCATGCCCCTGTTGGAATCTGATTCCGAGGGGGAGGCCGAGCAGCTGACATGGAGTGGGAGTGCGGCTCCATTGGGTGTGGAGGAAACTGGGGAAGGGCAAAGCTGGTGGGCAGAGCAGGAGAAAGGGAGACTAAGGGAAAGGGAATTCAGAGGAAGACCCAGGTCAATCCCTTCTTCGTCCTAGGGCACGCAGGGAGGAATGGAGAAGGGAGCAACATGAGTTGCATGGCTTACGGGGGAGGAAAGGGCCCTGATTCCCTTCATTAGCTCCAGCTGGGAACACAGTGTTTAAAAAGGGAGGTTGTGCCCAGCAAGTTGTTGGGAGCAAATTGTGAATTATTTGGTATCATCGAGGCTTATCTGGCTTCCTGGCGTCTTCCCAACTGGGTGTATTTTGCTGGCCTTTCAAGTCTGCAATTCCTTCTCCTGCCCTGTCCAGTTAAGTGCTGCAGCGTGGTTTGTGTGGATTTTTATTTATAGTTTGTACGTACTTTGTTTTCAGACTGAATTTCCTCCACTTACAGGCTGTTCCTGAGAGAGTTTTTCTCCAGCTGAAGATAACCTGGACATTGGGGGCAAAGTTGGAGATAATTAAAGGGACTCTTCTTGCTTATTTAACTGTATTGCCTTTGTGCCCCACACCTTTGGGTCATCACACATATTAGGTAGATATATTAACCTCTGAGCCACAGGCTGTCCTCGAGGGGTGAGATTCAGCCGGTTCGGTCTGGTTCAGGTGAACCGGATGTTAAATTTGCATCTGGTTCACTTGAACTGACTAGGTGGTCCAGCCTACTCCTCCCTTCACCTCCCAGGAGTCTCCACACAGCCAGTTTTGGATGCAGGTAATGCTCTTGAAGGTCAAGAAATGGGTCAAAATGGAAGTTCCAGAAGTCTGGAAATGGTCATTTTTCCAGTTTCTGGAAGTTCTCTGGATCCTGGGGAAGGTGAAAAAATGGCCCTCCCAGAAGTTCTACACCCACCATGGCCACACCCACCCAGCAACTGGGCAGATAACTGGTTGCTGGAAGTTTTGAATCCCACCCCTGCTTTCCTCTCCTCACAAGAGCAGTGGTGAGTTTTGCAGAGATTGTGTGATTGTGGAACTCTTTTGTCATTGAAGGAAGTGGAGGAGGACTTCTGCCCTTCTCCTTGCTCACTGTCCTCTACCAACCCAGATAGCCTCTCCTTTATTCTGTCTCCCATGAAGATCTCTGGAGAGTCTCTGTCTTCCAGTCCTGGTTGTCCCAAAGGTGTTTTTCAAGAGGCAACTGGACTTCTTGGTTTTTCTTGGAAGATGTTTTCCTTCTCATCCAAGAAGCTTCTTTAGCTCTGACTGGATGGTGGGGAAGGGAAAGATTGATACTCCTTGCAAATAGCTGGTCACCTGCATCCTTTTAGAGGATCCTTGAGGCCACTTGGAGGCTTGTCTATGTCCTCAGGGTCACCTGAGTAGTGCAAATGATGGAGCCTTCTTGGAACTGCTGAGAGGACTGTAAGGAGGCTCCACACCCATTTGCACCATTCAGGTGACCTTGAGGACACAGATAAACCTCCAAGTGGCCTCAATGACCCTCTAAAAGAATGAAAATGACCAACTGTCTACAAGGAATATAAATCCTTCCATTCCCCACCATCCAGTCAGAGCTGAAGAAGCTTCTTGGATGAGAAGTGAAATGTCTTCAAAAAAAAATACCAGACAGTCCAGTTGCCTCTTGAAAAAAAGCACCTCTGGGACAACTGAGAACACAGACAAACTTCCAAGTGGCCTCAGTGACCCTCTAAAAGGATGCAAAGGACCAGCTGTCTGCAAGGAGTATAAATCTTTCCCCACCTTCCTAGTCAGAGCTGAGGAAGCTTCTTGGGTGAGAAGCAAAACATCTTCAAATAAAACCCAAGAAAGTTCAGTTGCCTCTTGAATAGGAAAGCACCTTTGGGTGTCTCGTATGAGGCAGGTCTCACTGGATTATGAACGATTTGGACTTCATTCATTCCACATGGCCACAGGATGGCAGCAAAAAGATGCAGCAGCCTTCCTGAGATTGGCAGCCGAAATTCGGTAACCCCAGTTTAAAAAAACAAAAGAAAACAAACATCAGTGTTGCATAGGTGTGGAGAGGGGGCAGAAAACAATCAGAGAAAAGGAGATATGTTGCCCCCTCAAAAAAATGAATGTAGAGGAGAGATAAGAAAAGAAAGAAAAGAAATTGCATCAGTCAGAAATGCTGAGTACCTAGATGGAATCTAAATAGAATAATAGGGTTCAATGGGATCTTGGAGATCTTTTAGTCTAACCCCCTATGGCCTATGGCACGATATCCTATACAGGGGTGGGATTCAACCGGTGTTACTACCAGTTCGGTGATTACGAGCTACCAGTTCTATAGAGCCAGGCAGAACCAGTAGCATCCCGCCCCTGATCTTATACCTGTGATGGCGAACCTACTGCATGCATGCTGGAAGTGGCATGCAGATCCACTTCTGCTGGCACACAAGAGGTCGCCTGGAAGAGCCCCACTGTGCATATGCATGCACCCCAACCAGCCTGCTGATTGTCAGGTATCTGCTGTGCATGCGCAAGGGAAAATGTGTGCATGGGAGATGTGTATGCACGTGCAGAGGCATGTGGTGCGGGGGGGATTGCATGTGCAGATGCACGCAATGTGCACACAGGAGGTTGCATGTGCATGCGCAGGGGGACATGGGTAGTCACACATGCATCCCATCATGGGTGCAGGCATGCAAGCATGCAGATGTACTTTTGGCATGCAATGTGGAAAAGGTTCACCATCACGGTCCTGTACTATTCTGGACTTTCTTTGGGCTTGATGGGATGGGTGAACATGATCATACAAAGCATAACAGAATAACAGAGTTGGAAGGGGCCCTGGAGGCCTTCTAGTCTAACCCTCTGCTCAAGCAGGAGACCCTCTACCATTTCAGACAAATGGGTGTCCAATCTCTTCTTAAAAACCTCCACTGCTGGTGTGCCAGTGGTCCATTCATGGCATTTTGCCCAGAAAAGCAAGAACAGTTTCTTCTTCTAGGACCTCCCCAGACTACTTAAGATCTCCAAATGATTTTCTTCATGATTTTCTCTCCTCCTCACCTTGTCCTCTTCCAACAACTCATTGCCATGTAACCAGTGGGAGGATTCATCCGGATCTCACTGGTTTGGGAGAACCGGTTGTTAACTTTCTCAGCAGTTTGGTGAGCTGGTTGTTGGAAGAAATCATTTAGGGCAGAGAACCAGTTGTTTAATTTATTTAAATCACATCACTGCATGTAACTGAATCCATCCATCTTAATGCTGGTCTTTCCTTTCCTTCTACCTTTTCCAGACTTCTCCAGAAAGCTGGGCCTTTGCCTCATATGCCTGAAGTACAATAATTTCTGTGATCCAGTACACTGGGTCAATTTTTTTTGATGGCCATTTGTTTGTCATTTTAGTTGTCCATGATATTTACCAGGGTCTTCTCCAGCCCCAGAGTTCAAAGGCTTCGATACTCTTCCTACCTTGCACTTCAATAAATATCCCAGGTAATACATGCGCCTGCATTATTCTGATTTTTGTAGGAATCGAATAACAGCGTCTGAATAATATTTCCAAGGTCTTCATGACTATTTTTCCCAGTGGTATATTTCTTGACTGGTTGTTCCTTTGATGGTTAATCTAAGTGGTGGAAGTCATTCATCATTACTTTGTTGGGCTAGTCTCATTAGTTTTACTTTATGTTTAATTTTGCTCTCATTTTTCACTGCATTCCTTGACTTCTCTTAGAGCTTACAAATATTTTACATCTTCATCTATCAGAGTAATGCCACCAGGGATATTGATGTTTCTTCCTCCAGCTTTGAAGCCACTCATCTTCTTCCAATCTAGCATCCTTTGATATATATATTCACCTGATAAGTTGAACAAATATAGAGGAAAATATTCAGCCTTGTCATAATCCTTTGCCAGCCCAAAGGCAGCCTACCTCACATCTGCCTGTACATAGCTTCCTTTATCTAGATTTTCCATGAAGACAAATGAGATGTCTATGGAGCTTCTCAGCTACCCAGGTCATGACTGTCCCAAAGCCACTGGACTTGAAGGGCTTGAAGACGTTTTACTGCTCATCCTAGCAGAAGAACTGAAGAAGCTTCTTGGGTGAGGAGCAAAACATTTTCAAGCAAAAACAAAGTCCAGTTGCCTTTTGAAAAAGCATCATCCTTTGGGAGGATGTTCTGAGATTCCCCCTCTTTTAAGGCACCTTCCATAATTGGGTGTAACTGACATAGAGAAGGTCTTTCCATAAACTATGAAGAAGGCACTGATTTATTTTTGGGTATTCTTTGGGTTTCTCAAAACGGAAGAAGCTTCTTGGAATGAGAAACAAAACATTTTCAAGGGGAAAGAAAAAACCCAAGAAAGTCCAGTTGCCTTTTGAGGGGGGTAGAAAAAGCACCTTTGGGACAATCATTTCTGGAAAACTTCCAGTGAAATTTAAATCAGAGAGATGGCTGCTGGTTTGCTTTCCCTATTGGGAAAGACAGACAGAGCCTCCTTGGTGTGGGGCATCTGTAGTTATAAGGCCCTGAGGGAAGACTTCCCCACTTTTCCCAGAAGAATGAAATATTTTAGGAAATATTAAAAAGGCAATATATTATATTTCCCTGGATTATAAAAGAAGGAACATGTTTTAAAGACAGAAAAGAGCTTCCTGCTCCCAGCAGATATTTGGTGCCCATCAAGAGGGACTGGTCCAGCCTATCTACAAGACAAAAAACCTCCAGGTCCAGGGTGATGGGATGAAGACATGACCCCTCAGGACATAATAGGATTAATCCATCTAGCAGGAGAGCTCACCTCATGGCACAATCTCCTAAGCAAATTGCATCACCCAGCAAGCTTCAACCAAACCTGGGAGCTCAGACAGCCTACAAAGTGAGCTATGACCCCTACAACAGCCAACAGAATACATGTTCTTGCATAGGAACAGGAAGATCAAGTGCAAAGCCCAAGAAAAGGTATACATACCCCCCCCCTCTCAACTCCATGTGAGCAGCTGCCTCGGACTTCAAACCATGAGGTCCTGTTCACCAATAAACCATCTTTCCAATTGTAGACAATTGCTGGAACTGTCATCCTGATGCTACCTGGCAAGCACATGTATTGCTGAACACTCTCATTCCTGAATGTGGCTACTCACAAACAGCAACACTGAAACTCTCCAGGAACATACTATTGTTTTCTACAACATAGCTCCATCCCCCATTTCAAGGGCTGATCAAAGATAGGATAGACAATGGTTTCTTATGTCTGCAGTCCTGGGCAGATCATCGGAGCCCCGAGTGTGAACTTAATGAACCATTCCCAAAGAAGCAATCCATCTTTGATGGAAAAGACATGAGACTGTTCTTCATTCCTTCAGCTGGAGGATGTTCCTTTCCTGAAGGTGGTTCTGGGGGAAAGAGTGGGCCACTGAGAGGATGAGTTGTTACCGAAGGAAGGACCCACCTTTTCCTCTCAAAACCTGCCATTGATCTTGCTCTCCCTCTAATCCTGCAAGAAAATTTAAATGATGACTTTATTGAAGAGGCAAGTCTTCCAGTTAAATTATTTTCTAATAGTTTATTCCCTAGTTCTTGAAATGAGAGAGAAAGATTGGGTGAGAATGAGAGAGAAAGACGGAGAAAGAAAGGTTGAGAGAGGGAGAGGAAAGAGCGGGTGAGAGAGAGACAAAGAGAGAGGGAAAGGGAGGGAGGGAGAGAGAAAGATAGAGAGGAAGAAAGAGAGAGATTGAAAGAAAGAGGAGAGGGAGGGAGAGAAAGAGAGATGGAGGAGGCAGGGGAAAGAAAGAAATAGAAAGAAAGAAAGAAAGAAAGAAAGAAAGAAAGAAAGAAAGAAAGAAAGAAAGAAAGGGAGACAGAAAGAGGGAAAAAGGAGAGTGAACAAAAGACTGAGAGAAAGAGTGAGTGAGAGAAAGAGGAGAGAGAGGGAGAGAAAGAAAGAAAGAAAAAGAAAGAAAGAAAGAAAGGGGGGGAGAGAGAGCATTTTTCATCATAGGAAGTGGACAATGAAATAAGATTGCCTTTGATGCTTGCAGGAGGAAAATAAATGTTTTCTCTGCTTTTGATCTCTTGAAAAAAGGCTCCCAAGGGACAATGCATGATTATGTAGCCCAGTGACACTGAAAAACTCAGCCGCTAATGAAAAGGCACACCTGGGTTTCCATCAGGTTCACACAAGCATAGATCATGCACAGGAGGTGCTCCTGTGGGTCATGTAAATACTGGGCTTGCTGTCATGTGAAGCCATGGTTTATTTAGTAAGCCACAGTAGCCTTGTGTATGTGTGTGTCATACAGCATGCTAAGCCAAAGCCAAGCAAACCACAGTCTGCAAAATAGGCTTGAGAGCTTCTAGGCCATAATGGAACTAACCAAGATCTGTCCCCTGTCTGCCATCTACATGCTCATTGTCAAGAACAGTCCAGGTTCCACCACTGATCCAGTTGGCAACTGTCATACTCTGCACAGCTGGAGATACCCAATTGTTTATGTATGTGTGTTGAGTGTTAGCCAATAGGTCAATTTCTCTAATGTCCTCAGTCATCATATATTTTGTGGCCACAAGGATTTCTTTTCTCCCACAAAGAGAAGTCTTTGAAAATAAGTCTTCTGTCATATCATCTTTGGATCTACTCATGGTAGAGAAGACCATCGGGTCAAGATACCATTGGAGACGTTCCAAGGAGAAAGGTGCTGTGATGACCCAAAGGGGCATGGCACAAAGGCAACATAGTCAGATAATCAATGGGAGTTCCTTTATTCGCTTTGGGGCCAACTTTGCCCCCAATATCCTGGTTACCTTCTGGCTGGAGAAAAACTCTCCCAGGAACAGCCTTTGGCTGCAGAGAATCAAGTCCAAAATGTGGTCAACAAAAACTGTAACTATCAGTCCAATCAAGGCAAAATGAGGTAATTAGTTCGGCAGGGCAGGAGCAAGAATTCCAGATGTGAAAGACATGGTAGTAACTCAACATGGTTGGGAAGATGCCAGGAATGCAGATGAGCAAAGTCAACACAAGATAAACAGAAGCTACCACACTGAGCTTGCATCTCTTTTAAACTCTGTTCCAAGGTGTGGCTAATGAAGGGAATCAGGGCCCTTTCCTCCCCGTAAGCCAAGCCACCCATGTTGCTCCCTTCTCCATTCCTATCTGGGTGCCCTAGGATAAAGAGGGGGTGGGCTTGGTTCTTCCTCTGAACTCCCTCTCCCTTGTTCTAACTCTCCCCTGCTCTGCCCAGCCAGACTTTGCCCTTCCCCAGTTTCCTCCACAGCCAATGGAGCCACACTCCCGCTCCCTGTCAGCTGTTCTTCTTCCTCCTTGGATTCAGACTCTGACAGGGCCATGACAGGTGCCAAGATTCTGGAGTCAGGTTTGGACTGAAGACCTTGGTGAAATTGTGGTCCAGCTCTCTCTGCTCGTGTCCAACCTTCCCTTCCACCACCACTGCACTATGCTGGGCTTGCCAGGGCTGTGCCAAGAACGTCAGCCTAGCCAAGCACCAGGAATTCAGCATTTATGGTCCAGCAATATCATCCATCTCCTTGCAGTCTTGACAAATGGGAAAGTTCTTGGCTGAAGGACTGTTGTACTTTTCCAAGTTGGCAAGAAGCTAAGAAGTCATTACACCTCAGGGAATCCCTTAAATAGACTTTCTGCCAAGAACTTACTCGGTGACCCTAGTCAAGCCACTCTCTCTCTCTCTCTCTGTAATACAAGGAACAATCCTGTTGTAAGGTTGCATACATATTGTTGCTTTAAGAATGCCAAGTAGGAAGTGGTTGGCTCCCTGGGATGAAATGGGAGCTCTGCTATGGCCTCGGTCCAGCAAAAGTGTCTTCATCCAGAAAGCAACTCAGAACAAGAATTAGCACATCTAGACAGTAGAAATGACCCACCGTAGAACTTCTGGATGGACGTGTGGTCTCTTGGCATTGGTTTCTGACAGGAACTCAGCACAAACCAAACAGCAGATGCTCCAGGAAATCTATTTGTGGATGAACCAGCTCTTCCATGTAAGCAAGAACATTCTTGGGTTATACCACTTTGTAATGCCCTAGAAAGGCCACACTTGGAATCCTGCATCCAGTTTGGTCACCACAATGTGAAAAAAGATATTGAGACTCTGGAAAGAGTGCAGAGAAGAGCAACAAAGAGGATTAGAGGGCTGGAGGCTAAAACATATGGAGAAAGGTTGCTGGAACTGGGTAGGTCTAGTTTGATGAAAAGAAGGACTGGGGTGACGATAGCAGTCTTCCAGTATTTGAGGGGCTGCCCCAAAGAAGAGGGAGTCAAGCTATTCTCCAAAGCTCCTGAAGGCAGGACAAGATGGAAACTGAGAAGCAACTTAGAACTAAGGAGAAATTTCCTAACAGTGAGAACAATTAACCAGTAGAATGACTTGCCTTCAGAAGCTGAGGGTGCTCCAACACTGGAAGTTTTTAAGAAGAGATTGGACAACCAGTTGTCTGAAACAGTACAGGATTTCCTGCCAGAGCAGGGGGTTGGATTAGAAGATCTCCAAGGTCTCTTCTCTTCTCTTCTCTTCTCTTCTCTTCTCTTCTCTTCTCTTCTCTTCTCTTCTCTTCTCTTCTC
>BHFT01040623.1:0-21904 GCA_004320025.1 Laticauda laticaudata
TCACCTTTTAAGTTGCATTACTGAAATAAATGAACTTTTGCACGATATTCTAATTTTTCAAGTTTCACCTGTATTTCAGAGTCTAGCTTTTATCTGAGGCAATAAAATGACTTCTCTCTTGCACAGCACAATATGCGTTAATGGGAAACAAAATGATGAAACAGGAAAGATGTGAGAATATCTATATACAATTTAAAGAAATTGTGAGATATATTAGACTAAACAGAAATTAAGGCTATTAATTGTCATTTCAGGTATGTAAAAGCCATGAAGGATATCACAGCAGTCTAGAATAGGCTTCTTTTTTATTGCCCCCTATTGCGTGATGCCTCTTGTACTTGGATGCCAGACACAAGGAAACTAAGCAGTCTGGTTAAGCAGTTTGCATAATTTTTCATTAATTAAGATATATAATTTAGTCTCAGTCTGCATTCCAGTATTGAGATAGGTATGATTATGTAACTTTGGTAATGAATTCTCTGGTATTTGGAAATTTGTTCAACTTGTAGATGTTGAAAAGTGGACAGAGGTGAGAACAGTTCCTTACTTACACGATCCTTGCCTTTTCTGTCTAACTAAACTAAACAACAGAGGAATAGCCATATTAATGCCGCTCTGAGAAACAGGTATGGCTTCTCCAGCTTAAGGGAGACTATAAGACTATCCTTAAAAGTTCTTGTTGGACCACAAATAGATAGCTATTAAAACCTTATTATATATATATAATGTCTAGCTAGGAAACAAAATTTATGTTCTGACAATCTCAGATGCATGTGGAAAATACTTATCTATTTCAATTAGGCTTTTGAATGGGATACAGAAGTGGGATGGATTTGATCATCAAGCCCATACTAGAAACAAAATGGGAGAATACAATTACTAGATCTTTTCAATTTCATGAAGGCTATCTATACCAGCATTTCACAACTTTTCTGCAACCACACTTCAATGAACAAATTCTCAAAAAATAGTCTATCCAATTCAAATCTATTTTCATATTTTACCTGAATGGCATTAAATGCAGAAAAGGGCCTGTAGTTTAGCCAGCTGACTGGTGGTGAACATGAGAAGGCTATAGAGAATCACTAGTGTTTTATAATCTTTATTAACAAAAATCTCTGAACTGTACCTTCAACTATGATATTCTCCTCAACTGCCGAACACAACTGATCGTTAGTTTTCCCAATAGTTTAATCCTTCTTATGATGGTGGGCTCATACTGTGTTTAAGACCTTGGCCATTGTTCTATGACATCCCCAAGGAATTTATTATGTCTCTATGCTATTAAAATATCAACATTAATTCACCATGGGATATCACCTAGAGCTTCCATTGGTATATTTCAACTCCCAACTCTACTTCTCCTTGTTATCTGATCCCCCTGATTATTGTACAAACTGGGCAAATACCTTGGTGATCATAAATTTGGCAATCATACTTATCATAAAAATACAACTCAGTTGCTTTATATTTTAACCATAAGCCACATATATTCTCTTCTATTGTAATTACTTTATACTTTCCTTCTCCGGTTTTAATCTTTTGCAAGCAATTACAACTGAAGTATATATGCTTCTCTGTTCCCACAACAAAATAAACCTCTAGCAACATAACATTAAAATCCCATTCAGAACATATAAAGCAGAGGTTGGCAACCTTCTTCAGTGTAGGGATCCAGAGGCCATGCTGCCACCATTTGCCCCTCCTTTTCCACCACAAAGCTTGCTTTCCCTATCATCAAGGACAGAGGGGGACTGGTAAAGCCTTTGTCAAAATGATTAGCCAAGGAGGTGGTAAATGCTCTCTTGCATCTCTCATGGATGAATATGAATATGTTGAATATGAATGAATATGTTTCTTTTGGGGATCTTAGGCTGGATGGTTTTTGATGCCAGGCAAGTATGCTGCTCACCCTCTTAAGTAGAGGAATTTAGGTTCTGGCCTTGAAATGAAAGGATTGCTCAGCATTGGGAAAATAAAAAGTATAAGAAAAGGACTCAGAACAGCCTTGTCTCGCTTGCTCTTACTGTGATTAAAAGAGAACAGTTAATGGTTTGAAGAAGCTTTTAAGTCTGTTAATATTCTCTACAACAGGGGTGTCAAACTTAAAGCTCGGGGGCCAGATCCGGCACACAGGGTGCTTAGATATGGCCCGCAGGGCTACCCTGGAAAGAGGAAAGGACCAGCCCACAGTGCCTCTGCCAGCAAAAATGGAGCTAGGGAGGGTGGCCTGAGTTCCGTTTTCGCTAGCAAGGGTTGCAAGAAGCCATCGCAGCCAAAAATGAGCTCGTGAGGGCCACGGGTTGCCCTTGGAAGCCCACTTTTGTTGGCAGATTGCTCAGGGCCACCACAGGTGCCCCAGACCTGAGTGACGTCGAGCTGGCCATGCTCACACTGGCCATGCCCCTCCCAACTCCCCCAAGGTCAAACACAATCCAGATGCGGCCCTCAGTGAAATTGAGTTTGACACCCCTGCTCTACAATACTACACAGAAGTATTCCTAGAATCCAACCAGTATCTGTTTCTTGACCTGACCTACCTCAAAGGGCTGACAGAGAACAAAATATCTACATCATTCACCATATCCATTCTTCTTAATACTGGTAAAGCCAAAAAGAATTGCTAAAAGTTCCACACAGGAATGAAGGGATATCAAAATAACTAAGCAACTCTTACTATGCAAAGGTAAATGCTACACACTAGATTTTAAAAAATCTGACATTTAAAGAGCTAGTAAAAAAACATTTTAGAGCTGCAGTAAATAACTCACAGAAGTAATATAACAGTTGGGGGGAACATCTTTATATTACAGAACCCATTAAGAACTGGATTAAATATAAAATAGCCAATATAATGCTATTATGCAAATGTATCATGTGTCGCCATATAAACACTTGTTATTGGTACTGTAGTTCCAAAAAAAGTATATTATATATTAAAAAGATGCAGAAACTGACAACTTAAGCAACCAGGGACTTAAAGCAATTATTCTATGAAAAAAGGGAAAAACAAATTGGAACATTATGGAAGTGTAGATAGTTACATAAGGAATGGAAAAAGTGATCAGAGAAAATCTTCTCCCTTCCTAAGAATAGCAGAACCAAAGACTGATTATACTATTCAATTGAAGCTGAACAGTCAATAAAGTATTTATTCACACCACACATAACTAAATTCTGGATTTCATTTCCACAAATGTGATATTGCAGTTCTAATGAATCAGCAAGGACAAGGCAATCAAAAGCTGCTGGTCATGGTGATTGTACTATGCTACTTTATAAAACAAGAACACTATACTATAAATGTATGCAACATAGAGCCTTTTTTTGCAGTGTAATCGTGTCATCCTGGATGGAAGAAATATAAATTATTAGTTTCATAAATTATTCTGCCTTAAAACTTTGCTCTCAATTTCATTATAAGTAACTGTAATTGTGCATACACGACTGGAACCCCCAAAATAATAATCTCATGTCAATCTGAAGATTTATAAATACAAGAAAAGCAAAATGCTTAATTTTACAAGCTATTAGTAAATCATAAAAGTCTAATTTTTGTTTCCATCTCAGAAGAAATAGAAGCAGAAGCTGAGCAGTTTGCATTCATTATAAAACATTAAAATTAAACAGAGAATTTAGTTTGCTGCCCTATAGACACAATCAACCATACTTTATGTATTCAACACAGGTTTTTATTTTAGATATTCTTAGTTTTTGTTAATTACCCAGAACCATATCAATATAAAACGATTTGCAACCTATACAGAAAATGTAGAAAATACAGGCAAAAATTTAGATGTTATCATATAATGCAAAATAATTTTATTACACAGAATAATATCCATGTAAAAGCTGCTGGGTCAAAATACTGTTTAGTATTTGTTTCAGGTCAACAGATCATTTTTATTCTAAAAAATGTTTATATATTTAAAACAAATACATCCATTAACAATATGTTAATTTATTCTTTAACTGACCATGAAATGAAGAATCACTGTTTGAGTTTTTCTCTCGTAATTTGTATTATTATTCTACAGACATGCACATTTTATTCAAAGAAATAATGAATTCCAATAACAAGTAAAAGCAACCTAAAAGACAGTTATTAATAATGTTCAATTGCTAACTGTCTCCAAGGATAACAATATGTTTTAATAAATGCTGGTATTCTGGAAACTTCATTTTTATAACCTACATGAACAACTAGATTTGCTAAGAATTCATCAGATTATGAAAACAGGGAAGATTAAAACAGAAGGTTAATCACAAGTTATTACCTCACAGATTAAAAAAAACTCAGATCAACAATACAAGAAATCAGAAGTAAGCTTTGAACCATGTAATATTAATCTATTTTACTGAAAAGGGCTGCAGGGTCTACACCACAGATGCAGCATGCTAAAACCTGTTTGCTCAAGCATGAAGTACGGTTACAACTGTTCCCCTCCCCTTTCTCCCTAGAACTGAGTATACACGGAAAAGAAACTAAAAAGAGATATGTTACCATGCAAAAGTAATTGTTTTTTTTCTTATAAACTCCAGAGGAATTGTCAGAAAAAGACTTCTCAAATATTAACTATTTGTTTACAGCAGAAAGCTTTCATGGTCAAATATTTCTGACTAACTATACAACCAAAAGCCAGTATTCTACACAGAAAAATTAATTCATTAAAAGGGTAAAAGAAGCCACCAGGCTTGGATGATAATCCCACCTAATACTGTATAAGGCATTAATGGAACAAACCACATTAAATGCTTTCGAAGTCCTTTGCTACCACAAAGCCTAACACCGCTCTTGTTTTAAAGCAGGTCTTACAAGTGAAACACTTCAGGAATGATACCAGCACTGGAGCGGAAGATGGATACTGAAGTAAACAGGAAGGGCCAGGTCTGTTCAGGGAAGGGATTTAGCAGATGTACCAGGAGGGGTGACAGTGGGTCAGATTTGCTTTAATGGAAAACAATAGGTGGGAGAGAGCTGTAAAAAGGGCACGGAATATAAATGGGACAAGACACCCAAGAAACATTGGGCACAGAAGTGTTGTTGGAAGTGAGAAAGAAAGGTGGCACGGGTAGAGTTGATGAATGCCCTGAAGGATAAAAGATACGGCAGAAAGATAGGACAGCTTCATCTTCCGAGAAATACAGAATTTACAAAAGCAACGTCCATCAGTTAGGGAGGTAAGAGAAGCAGTAGTAAGAGACGTGATGGTAAAGAGAAAACGTTACAGGGATCAGATTGGAGGGTGGGAGAAAACGATTCTGGGTGGTGCTAAGGGTGGATAGGAGGAGTGCTTTGAGCGGAGAACAGAGAAGTACAGTCGCGATTAAGAAGGGGATAAAAGGAGGACTGGAAAGCACGAACATAAAGATCGGGAAAGACCCACAATTTGGGGGGGGGGTGTTAAAAGAGCAGCANCCACCCCTTTCGCGGAGTAGGAAAACGGGTGAGAAAGAATCGACCCCCCCCCCGACAACCATTCGCTCGGACGCACTGACCTGGCCGCACGGTCTTGAGGTGCACCGGTTCCCTGAAGTGGCGGATGACGGCTAGGGTGTCGCGGTGAGTGAGGCCGCTCACTGGGGTCCCGTTTACCTCCAGCAATACATCCCCGGGGGCAGGGGGCTTCCCTGAAAGCAAAACGGAACCAGGTCCGCCGCCGGAGTCGGCCACTGTCAGCAGGCGGCCCCCGAGGTAAGGGAATTCTCCCCGTTCGGCGCCGCCCCGCAGGAGATCGGGGTCTGGGCCGGAGCCGCTCCCCCAGGACACGGAGCACTCCTGCACCTTGCTGAGCCAGTGGCGCTTCCTCCGCAGCGTCTTCGACATGAGGCCACACCATGGGCGCCCTCCGCGCGCGCGCCGCCCTGTGCCGCCGCCGAGCTCGCCTGAGGGACGGTTGGCCGAGCGGCCAACCAGACGTCCGCGCGCGCACCCTCCCACCTTCTTCTCCCACCACCGGCCGCGACTGCCTCCCAACTGGCGCCCTCAACGCGGCGATCAGGACACGCCCCCTCGCCTTCGTTGGCAACACCTCTTTTTCCCGTGGCGTTGTGTTAAGCCCCGCCCGGCAGTTTTGACGGGCGGGGCTAAATGGAGTGACGTCCAGGAAAAAAAAAAGGGGGGGGGAACTTTCA
The DNA here is from genome assembly GCA_004320025.1 of Laticauda laticaudata. Taxonomy (NCBI): domain Eukaryota; kingdom Metazoa; phylum Chordata; class Lepidosauria; order Squamata; family Elapidae; genus Laticauda; species Laticauda laticaudata. Next base: position 6,136 of record BHFT01040623.1, read on the forward strand.
GGACGGGGTGGGTTGAGACGAGACTTGTGCAGAACTTCTAAGCGAGCGAGGCACAAAACAGTAAAATAACTGCACATTTAAATGCGAGTGATAACTCCACCCAACGCAGTTTATTCAACGTGCATCCTGCCGATGAGAGGGCCCGCTTTGTGCCCTTTGACGCCACACTGTCCGCCTCCTTCCGCGCGCCGTAAACCTAATCCTCCTGGCCCGGAGAGCAAGAGAGCGGGCCGCAGGGACGGTGGTTCCTTGTGGCTGTCTTGAACGCCACGTGTTCGCCCGCGGTCTCTCTCTCTCTAGCTCGCTTTCTCTCCGGCCAATTAAGGTTGTACTCACAAAGAAAATGGAGGTAAAGGGAGAGAGTACTTTTACTGCCCCAAGTCGTGCGGCTTAACCTCTGCAGTGCCCGGAGACAGCGGGTGAGCAAATGGAGGCTCTTCAACATTGGCGTCGGCCTGCAAGCTCTTCTGAAGAACAAGCCTTCCCCTCGGCAGTCCATTCTCTCTGGACCGAAGTTTGAGCTCCCATTTCCGTCCGGCGGGGTGAACCGAAGCGGCTGCCTTCTTTTCACATATTTTTTCCCCCCTCCTCCGGGCAGGGGAAGAGATGAGATAAGGAGGGAGCCGCTGTTCTGCTTAGTGCCAATAGCTGGCTCGAAGCCACTGCGCTAGCACAACCTTTTCCAACTACTACTCTGTGTGTGTGTGAGAGAGAGAGAGAAAGAGAGACTACAACTCTGACTTCCCCGGACCAGGGCGGTGTAATCGGGACCTGTAGCAAAAGGTGCCTGGTTGAGAAAGGCGGAAATCTCGGCAGGACAACCTCATCCTCTGACTTCCATCCTTGAAGCTGCTTTGTGGAAACAAAATTCCCAATCTTTTCCTTGCATTCTTATATTATAAATTTCCTTGCATTCTGGAATTTACTTAAGAATGTAAAGAATGCGCTAGATCAGACCTAGTGCCTACATTCTGACTTTATAGGGGGTTTTTTTTGTAGCTGACTTTTCCATTTAAAAAAAGTGCCCAGAGTCCCTGGGAATTGAACAGAATATAAATTCAATATATTTACTATTATTATAATAATGCAGTGCCCCAGCAGCACCATTATACCGATTGGTGTTCAGAGGCACAGTGAGGTCTGATTCTCAATATATTGTATAGCCATCAATCTACAGCATCAGAAAGCATGCTGTGGTTGTGTATCTTTGTCACCCCTCTTTTCAAACAGTTACGAAAATGTACAGCTGCATTTCAGGGTTTATTGAGTCTGGCCGGGGATGTGCATGAATTAGAGTGCTGAACTAGGACTTGGGAGATCCAGGTTCAAATCTATATAATTTATTATCTCTGCCTCAAAGGGTGATATTTTTGGAAAAAATGGAAAAGGAATTGCTATGTATATCACTTTGAATCGTAAAGAAAAGCAGAATATAAGTAAATTCAATAAGGAAAAAACTTATATATGTTATAAATCAAAATATGTATTTTATCCAAAATACATGCAATTATAGAAGTGGCATTAATGAAAAACATTCTCAATCATTTTTAGTGTCTTTTCCACTAAGAACAAGAACAAGAACATGATTGCATATATGAGTTATGATATCTATTTTTATAAAGAAATGCATATACTAGCAGCTATGACATGCATTTCTCCACCTATTACTTACTCCATAATAATATGTGCTATAAATTGAAGCTTTCCTTTTCTTTATATTTCTGCCCATAAATTTGGACATATTTATAATCCACTTTATATCAATAAACTAATGAAATTACACACATTTCTGATTCTTTTTAAAAATATTTATTTTAATCATTGTATAAGGAGACAGAGTTTGGTCTTAATGTGCTGCACAATCACTACTTCAATATTTGTTTTGTGAAATTGCCACTCTTTCAATGTCTGGCATTGTACACTGAGCACTGTAATCAGATGTGGTATTCAGCAGGTTCTGACCAGTTCTGCAGAACCGGTAGTGGAACATTTGAGTAGTTTGGAGAACCGGCAAATACCACCTCTGATTGGCCCCACCCCATCTATTCTCTGCCTCCCGACTCCCAGCTGATCAGCTGGGTCTTCTTTTGTTGCCTTGTACAGGAGAACAGAGGTGGAAAGCGGGTTAGTGGGTTGGGGAGGAAATGGGGATTTTACAGTATGCTTCCCCTAGAGTGGGGTGGGAATGAAGATTTTGGAATATCCTTCCCCTGAAATGGGATGGGAATGGAGATTTTACAGTATCCTTCCCGCCATACCCATCAAGCCATGCCCACTCACTAGTTTGATACTTCCATCTTCCATTAGGCCTGCAGAAGAGGTCCCGTGTGTTAGGGAACACCATCCAATGGGGCCCAGAAAGAGAGCCTTTTGAAACAACTCCTCCCCCACCAGGGTTCAGAATGACCTAAAACCTGTTTTCATAAAGCCACAAAGAGGTGGTTTTGCCATTAGGTTTGGGAATCTCTCTGTGTTGTAGAGCAGTAGTTATGTTGTTTTTTTAATACCTTGGCTGCAGTTGTGTTATATGGTATTTGCATATATGATTTTATATTACTTTGTTTCATATTATTTGTTGTTGTAAACCATTCAGAACCATGTGTTAGAAATGGGTGGCTATAAAAATTGACATATTCTTGGGTGTTCATATTCCATAGAATATATTCGTTACCCAGAAGAATCTCTGGAAGCTTACGGAAAGTGATGGGAATAGCTACAGGATTATGGTAAGCAACAGAAAAAGAATTTGTAATAGTTCTAACCGTACTATTCCAGCAGATTTGTAAAATGACACAGTGACCAGCAGATTAAAATAGGTCAGTATACATTCTAATACCTAAGAAAGGAAACACAACAGAGCATGCAAGCTGTAGTACCATATCTAATTTTGCATGCTACCAAAATAATGCTTAGGAACATCCATCAGAATGGCAGATGGCAGATGTTCAAACTGGCTTGAGAAAAGACCAAGAAGCAATATACATTATTGGTTACCTGGATATCTATCAAGGATTACTAGATCCCTGATAGACTTTTATAAGGTTTGGTGGGGAAGGAAGACCAGCAACAAAAAGTTGTACTCAAATATAGCAAAGATGGCTACACTGTTGGAAGACAAAAACTAGGGTCATCCTGGAGAAAATCTCACTCAGAATCAACACTGACGGTGCATCATCATTACCATTCATTTCTGTCCAAACTTTTTCCCCCTTTATTAAGTTTTTAACCATACAGCAAATCATGGTGGGGACAGTGGGAACCTTGCTTAGTACCTCTTGTTATAAAAGTATTGAGCAAGTCATTAACGTACTATTAACTCTAATAATGGTATTAATATTTTGCTATAAAATTTCAAATCATTCTAGAAATTTAATATTGAAATTCATGTATTCTGAAGTGAAAATAAAATAGACAGCAGATTGTCAATTTCCTTTGTTCCATTTAATGATAATGCAGGTAATCCTCGAACTATGACCACAATGGAGCCTGCCCACTATGGTTGCAAATGATGAGAACCGTTAAAAGAGACAGTCTCACTCTTCCCCACTGCCTTTAGAGGGACCCTAGCTCAGCCTTAAAGGCAGTCAGACAAACAACAAAAAGCTTTGGAAGGACCCAACCTCTGTCCATTTGCTGCATATGTTGTGTTCTAGCTGGCTGAACTTTTTGAGCTGAATTTTTTCTTCAGCTCCTCAATGCAAACTGAAAAAGATTTTTCTTTCTCTCTTTCTTTCTTTCTTTCTTTCTTTCTTTCTTTCTTTCTTTCTTTCTTTCTTTCTTTCTTTCTCCCCCCTTCCTTTCTTCCTTTCCTCTACTCTTCAGCCTGGCAGTCACTTGTGGTAACTAATTTACAGATTTTGTCACTCTCTTTCCAGGCATACAGTAAATTTAACAATTGAGGTTTTTAAAAGGGATAGAGATTGGAGGGCAGAGATGAGAAGTTTAGTTTCAGCACCTAATGGAACAGGGTTAGAAAGATCAAGTCTGTTGTCTATCCCCTCTCCCCAGCTTTTTTTTTTTTCCCTTTGAAAGAAATGAGAATTTCTGGAGGAGGGAGGACATTAAAGGCCCAGTCCCACTGCACAAAAGGATGCAAAGAGGATGTAAAACGTTAAAAAAAGCTTGCCATCCGTTGGAAAATGCTATGCATCCGTTGTGTACTCATTGCATATGTGTTTCATACGCTCTATCCGTCAAGCATCCGTCCACTGCGATTTCATCCGCACAAGAAGTTTTGAGCTGCACAAAACTTTGTGAACGGATGAACTTTCTGCCGTGTATGATGTAAATCCGCGACATACGAGCAACAAACGTTCTATGTCCATTTATTCATCCGTTAAACATCCGCTGTATCCTCTCTGCATCCTCTGGGCATCTCACAACTCACATCCGCTGCAGCTGAAAACAGAAAGAGGGAGGAAAGAAAAGGTACATGGAATGTCTATACATCGTTAGTAGCACAGAAATAGAAAGGATGCGCAGTGAACGGTTTTGCATCCAATATACATCTGCACGGCATCCCCTTTCTTTCCTTTAGGCGTACATGATGCATCCGCTTCATCTGCTATGGGTCCTCTTTGCAATTATCCCCTGTACCCCTTTGGAGGTGTCATCCCCTTCCATCTGTTTTCATCCGCTAGGCTTCCGATGAACATCCGTTTAACATCCCCGCTACAATACTACCCATGTCCGTTCTTTTCCGTTCTTTTCTGTTCTGTTTATGCACATTTTTGCCACTTTTTGAAGCGGATGACAACAGATGGAGCCACCCCTGAAATTTTGCTCATCCGCTGTGTCCTTTATGCATACGTTTTGCGTCCGTTGGCCAGTGGGACTGGGCCTTAAGCAAGGAAACGGATTTCAGAGGCTCCTCATGAAGCTGCTGCCTTTGCGTGTAGGAGGTTGGCTTTCCCAAAGCCTTGCAAGAGGCTTTGGGAATCCACCCAATTTAGAGCTTTCTTGGAACAGAAAGCTCTAAAACCAACTACCATTTCTGCAAGGAATTGTCAATGTACTGAAAATGGCACTACTTCCAGAAGGCAATGGCCATTGAAACAGGGTCATATGTAGCTTGGGGGGGGGACTGTGGTACTTTAGAATAGCCAATAAGTGTCATATCTTATCTCAAGGACTACCTGTACATTATTTTCTTTGTGGCAGTTGCTAGCACTTATACTTGTATACTACTTCATAGTGCTTTACAGCCCTCTCTAAGCAGTTTACAGAATCAATATATTTCCCCCAACAATCTGGGTCCTCATTTTACCCACCTTGGAAGGATGGAAGGCTGAGTCAACCTTGAGCCTGGTGAGATTTGAACTATCAAATTGCAGGCATCTGGTAGTCAACAGAAGTAGCCTGCAGTACTGCACTGTAACCACTGTGCCACCGTTGCTCTTTTGCTAAGTGGAAGCTGCATCGTTAAGTGAACCAATTATTCATTATGGGGCAGTTTTGCTAAAAAACAAGTAAATTTTGATTTTCAGCAAAAACATCATAAAACATGGTCATGTGACCACAGGGTGCTGGAAGTCGCCATAAATGTTATAAGTAGGGAGGTCCGTTGTAACTTCAAATGATAGTAAGCAACTGCTTGTAATTCATGACCTGTATGAACTAGTCATTGCTTTTCTTGATTTTTAGCTAAGCCTTACAATGAGAATTTTTCATATTGGATGTGCAAATTGCCTTTCATAAATCCTGCTTCATAAACATATTTGGAAAGAATATTAGCCATCCTGCTTGTTAATATGATTTATCTTATTGTATTTTTTGGTATTTTGATCAATGTTATTGACCTATATGAGTTGGTAAGGTCAAAGGTTTTATCTACAAAAGTCCATATGCTAATATTTTTGTCCAAATATTTAACTTCCTAATGTTTTAAATTTTGTTGATTTTGTGAGTTGAAAAGTAGATAAACAAAGATAGCATTCTTTAGCTGGGGTCTAGGAACTTTGTTTTTGACCTTTAACTCTGATTTCAGCTTAGAACATGTCAACACAAACATGCATACTTCCTATTGCTTTAAACTATGTGGTCCATCCTGCCATTCAACTATTTGGAGTTTCTCCACATTTAAAAATAATAAAGAATAACAACCTGTTTTTTTTTTAGCTTAATAAGTTTACTTAGGTAATGCTTTTAATGGTTTCCATATATATTTTGTGTTTGATTTTAAAAAACCCTTTTACTTCATGCTTAACGTTTGTCTTTCCAGAACTATAAAAAAAATATCTGCACAGATAAAAATTAACTTTGTTACAACAGGAGAGTGCAATTACACTGTTGTTTGCATATGTAAATGGGTGTGTCAGAATAGCTCAAATACTTGCATTCTTTTCTGGGACCAAAAACAGGAAGAGCAGGTAGTGTAGCAGATTCCAAAAGAGGTATCTTCTCTGCAATAATAAAACAACTGTTTCAATCCGAGTGATGACTCTTGAAATTCATATCCCAATGTTTTTATTATGTTAGATGACATATAACAGCTTTGAACTTTGAGCCCTTTTTACCATTTTACCATGAATTTAGAAAAAGTCTTAATTTCTTTTTGTGTTAAACATGGCAATAAAACTCTATCCTGATTAGCCAGTATATAGCTCTTTCTGTCCTCAAAGATGCCCTGAACTTTGTTACTTGCTCAGTGGCTCTCCCCCTACCAATCTGAAATAAAACATGTATATCAAGGAAGCCATGATGATGATTTTTATTTTAATTGAGAATAAAATCATTTTCTAAGAGCTCCTTGAAAAGAAGAAATACATCATTTAAAATTTTCATGAACACCTAGGAAAATATTAAGTGAGTGTTGCATCATGTGGTAAAATTGCATCAGATACAGATATGGTGTGATTTCTTTGAATCTGCCTGGTTTATATTGAAGGCAGGTTTGACTCCTTGCATTCTGAGCCATTTAGAGTAGATTTGGTTCTCTACCAACAGATGTGAAAATTACTCACAAAGATACATGGTTTCTTCACACTTTGATTATAAAAGTGAGAAAAACCGAACATCATCTTATAGTAAATATTGAAAGACATTAGTGATGCATGTCAAATCATTTTAATTTGTAAAAGTTATATTTTATTTTGAAATGGTAATATAAATGCAGATCAATGAATACTGTTTATTAATAGCAATTTCTCTGATAAGTCATCTACTGTATATAGTACTAAAACTCTTGAGACTGCTCTTTGGAACCTTCAGTTGGATGAAGGAGTGCCTCATAAGACAACAATTATTGAACCAAGGTACATCAAAGAGACTAAATTACAGAATGCTGTGTTTCATTACTCCTATGGGAATAAAATTTGGAAAAATTGTGGCTACTGCTGTGCCACTGCAGTGCTGTTATTTCAGTGCTGCTGTGGTCAGCTGTGGTCATGTGATTCCTATTCTCTGTGACAGCCCCTTAGATTTTGGAACATTGCTTTCAAATCATCCCTAGGCCTTCTTTTCATTAAACTAGATGCACCAATTCCTGCAACCATTTTTCATGTTTTAGCCTCCAGTCTCCTTATCATCCTTGTTGCTCTTCTCTGCACTCTGACTGAACATGTTTTTTTATATCATGGTGACCAAAACAAGATACTATATTCCAAGTGTAGTTTTCATTATAAAAGGATTCACATAACCTGGATTGTATCTTCTGTTAATGCAGCCTAGATCTGTGTTGGCTTTTTTGGCAGCTGCAGCACACTACTGGCTTATAATTAAATAATTGTCTATTAGGACTTCAAGATCCCTGGAGTTATTTCTGTTGAGCCAGATACCACCTATTCTATAACTTTGCACTTCGTTTTTCTTCTATAAATTAGAATCTTATTTTTCTCACCATTGAATTCAATTTTGTTAGATAGGGCCCAGTCTGTCAAGATCCTTCTGTATCTTGAGCCTATCTTCTGGAGTATTGGCTATTCCTTATCTTCCTCCCAACTTGGTGTTGTCTACAAATTTGATGAGTTTCATTTCCATCCCCCATCTATAAAAATAGATGAAGTTATTGAAGAGTATTGGGCCTAAGACAGCACTGGGGTACTCCACTACATACTTTTATCCATGTAAATATTGTAAATAAAGATACACATTGAGTGTGATTGGTCATCCAGTTATGAATCCATCTGGTGGTGATGGTCTACAGCCCACATTTTTTCTATTAAGTAGTAGATTGTAGCATAGTTAAACAAATGCCTTACTGAAGTCCCAGTAAATTATAGCCACAGCATTTCTCTGGTATACTAATTTTGTCACATTGTCAAATAATCCAAGAAGATTTGTTGACATGATTTATTTTTGACAAAACCATATTAGCCTCTAGTTATGACTTTGGCTCTAGGTTGGTTGATTATCTTTTCCAGAATGTTCCCAGGATTAATCAGGTATGCAAGGAACATTAGGCACCATCAATTATTTTATTCTCTGGAAAGTTCACTAGAAGTTAGATAAAGTTTTAAACAATTGAGTTTAAGAAAGACTAAAATAGATAAAATAGTTAATCTTTCCTTCCATGTTTTCAGAATAGAGGTTGCTCAAGATTATTTTCTTATAACAACTTCAGGTGAGTAAAATACCTAAAAGGATTTCATGTATATGTAGATAGTTGAAGTACATACAGGAGATACTTAGAATACCTTAGAAAAGATTAGAAGCATAAAGATTTAAGACATACATACATACCTACGTTTATAAGTTTCCTTTATTTTGAAAAACAATAGTTTTCTGATAAAGTAAGATAATTCGATGGATTACAATCCAGTATAGAGACTTGTTCCAGATTCTTTCTATTTGTGGACCATTAGACAAGAATTATCTTTAACCACTTAATTTTCTTGCACTAGTTACAGAATGATACTTTTTAGTGGATTAATTCTTGAAATATGCCTCATCTGAGAAGCTTCCAACAAAATTTGTAAAGATTTTTGACAACCTTGTGAAAAAGTCCATAAGACAGAATTTATGCTTCAAGTTTCTAAGAAATAATTCTCTGATTCTTGATGTTCAGTGGTTTTCAAAAATATACTTCTCAGCTGGTCTTCTGAAAACTCACAGATTTGCATGCAAACCACCATACAACAGCAGAAAGTAGGTTTCAATATGTTTAATATCAAACAACAAACTTCCCATCCAGCAAGAACACCATACGATCTGGTCTAGGTTAGCACTGGAAGCTTCTGCCTTCCAATGTTATTTAAAGATATAAACACACCCACCTAAATACTCCTATCTCCTGTACTTGCCCCTAATTATCCCCTTAATTACCCTCTAGATCACCAACCGGTTATACCAATATGTCCATTTTTTTCTATCTCTGCAATCTATCTTTCACCTATGAACTCTACCTACTTGTGAGTAAACTATATACCCAGATTCCCCTCCCCATCATCCATTGCAGCACTACAGTTGATTCCAAAAGCCACAAAAGGACGGTGTTTTCCGGATTTCCCCCTCTCATCACCATCAACCATCCCATTCCATCGACAATGCATTCTGATGCAGCTAAACAATCCCAGAAGTATATAATGTCAGGCTTCAGTGGCTCTTGCAACGTGCTGATGGGCTCAGTTTATCAGCACTAATGGACAGGCTGCTCCCTCTACCAGAGAGCCACCTAGAAAAAGAGAATGAACAGATGAAATGTTATACAATGTTTCCCCTTCCTTGGCAGGATACTTTAGGTGGAACTGTCGGCATAGCCGAGGAGCACACACCTGCGAATAGATAACCCATAATGCCTCAGACGGGATAGCCTTTCCAACAAACCAAGTATTGCAAGGTTCCCCTATGTCTACAGGAATCAAGTATGTCACAAATCTCATATTGATCATCTTGTACAGGGCCTGGAGGATCAGATTGGGTCAGGATTCACCATGTTTGCTGGTTTAATGAGGCTAATATGGAAAACTGGGTGCACTCATCTAAATCGTGATGGTAATTTCAATTGTGTTGTGACAGGATTAATTATTTAATCACTGGAAATGGATCAATATATTTCAGTTTCTTAGATGGCAGCCCCAAATTTAGATATTTAGTGGAGAGGTATACAAGGTCTCCTATTTTGAACATTTTATGATCAGTTCTTATCAGCCCGTTTCTTATAAGCAGCAAAAGTATTGTGCAATGTTTGGTGCACCTTCTTCCATGTTTCCTTTATTCTTTCAGCCCATATAGTTGTAGTCATTGGTTCCTGTCCTCCTTGCTCCCACTCAGGAATTGGTACAAATTCCATGCCATTTACTATAAAGAATGGGGTTTGTCCAGTACTACAATGTTTGGTGTTATTATATGCCACCTCCGCAAATGGTAACAATTCCGACCAATCTTTTTGCTGACAGGAAACATAGTAACAGAGGTATTGTTCTATAGCTGCATTAGCATGGTCTGCAGCACCATTGGTGCTCAGATAATAAGCCATGCTTCACCCCTGTGAAGAACCAATTAAGCATGTGAACTCCTGCCAAAACTGAGCAGTAAACTGCACTCCTTGATCCACAGTGATCCTTCTCGGTAGATAGTCTTAATGAACATGGTAACTAATTTTTGAGCAGAGGGTAGACCAGCACATGGGATCAAGTGCACCTGCTTTGAAAATAAATCTATGATCATCCAGATCACTGTATATCCATGGCTATTAGGTAAATCTACTATGAAGTCCATGGCAATGTCCTGCCATGGTTTAGTGGGATTTGGTACTGTTTGTAATAATCCCAGAGGCTTTCCAGGTCGGAGTGTAGTGGTAGCACAAACCATACATGTCTTTACGTGATATTCAATATCTGATCTCATTGAAGGCCACCAAAATTGCTTTTTAGCAAGAGGTAATGTTATTAAGAATCCATAATGTCCAGCCTGTCTAACATCATGGCAATGGTGTTATACTTTGGTCATCAAAATTTTTGGTATGTATAGTTTTGTTCCTCTCCATGCAATACCATTGGTGATATCAGATTGTGTTTGGTTCTTTGCTAACCATGGGTGTCCCTTCATAGCGTTTGGTAAAACTTGAGCCAATAATTTCGCTCGTAATGACTGTAGAGTCTCCCTCCCTTGTATAATTGGTTGCACTATTACCTCTTGTCTGCTGTCGTAGTATGGTAACCTTGACAGAGTGTCGGCTAAAAAATTCTTTCCCGCTGATATGTACTTTAGGACAAAGTTAAACCGACAAAAATATAGGGCCCACTGGACCTGCTTAGGTAATAATCTTCGAGATGATTGGAATGGTTCTTATGATCTGTCCATATCTCGAACGGATGTTGTGTTCCCTCAAGGAAATGTCAACAAAGCCCATCATAGGAGAGTGGAAGTCCATCGGGCCTCCTTCTCCCAAACAGCCCAATTCTTCTCGGCTGGACTTAATTTCCTTGATGTATAAGCACATGGTTGCAAACTACCGTTTGAATTCTTTTGTAAAAGAACAGCTCTCACTGCCATGTCACTGGCGTTTGCCTGAATTAAAAATGGCAATTCAGTATTTGGAGGCTTCAGTACAGGCTTTTGAGCAAACATCTGTTTTAGGGATTCAAATGCCACTCATATATATCTATATAGATAGCTGTCACCATATCAACTCAAATACACTAATGACAAACATTTTTGCAACACACTTTGGTATTCTGTAGTTTATATATGCTATTACAAAATAACTCCATCTCCATGGCATACATTTTATTGGATCACCTTTGTTTACTCATTTTTCTTCAAAAGCATGTTAAGGATTTGTGCTCATCTAGAGATTATCCTGAGGAAGATCCATGTCTCAGTTACCTATTTGAAGAACTACAGTGTGAATAAATAATATTACAGATCTCAAAGCTAAGATGCCTGGAAACTAATGTATTTTGTAGAACATGCACTACAAATATTTCTCATTCACAATGATTATGAATGCATTCCAAATGGAAATATTCTTAAGTGTTTTTATTTCTATTGTACCTAGAGTGGAAAGAGGCAGCTTTTAATCAACATATTTGTTTGGTAGGCAACAAAACAGAATTTTATCATTACACTTTGTCTTCCTTCAGGACAGAAGGAAGACAAAGTGTAATAATAGAAAATGCATCATCATAAGATGAAGCATGTAATATACCCACTAAAAGGGCTCTTTGTAACATAAGATATGGGAAAGCTATATAAAGCTATATATTACAAATTGCACACACACATCATTTTAGCTTTCTTAGAAACAGTATTTTAGCTATATATATATAAGAAGTTCCTTAAGTGTGCCAGTCTTTTATTTGAAATGCTCAAGGATGAAAAGGCATCCACTGTTCTAGGTAAGTAAGATCCTGGGCTTTTCCCATTTCTGTTTCTAAAAAAATACTCTTGTCTTTTATGTCAAGCAGCTAAAGATTATTGTTCATATGTCACATTATGAGGTTAACTTTATCCCTCTTAACATTCCCTACATTCTTCAAAATATGGCTATGATTTTCAGGCCTGAAATTGATTAAAATGCAACAAAGAATATTTGTGCTAAAAGACAAACAGCACTTCCACCAGTCACAGCTGCAGAATTCATGAATCTTTAAAATAGCATTGACTAGACTTGCCAGGTTTTACTGATGATCTGTATCAGCATGGGCTGATTAGATTCCCTTGACTAGAGCAAGGATGTCAAACTCAAGGCCTGGGGCCTGGATCTGGTCCACAGGATGCTTAGATCTGGCCCGCAAGGCCACTCTGAAAACAGCGAGGGACTGGCCCACAGTGCCTGCCAGTGAAAATGGAGCTTGCGAGGGCCATGCATGGCCCTCCCAAGCTCCATTTTTGCTAGCAGAGGGTTGCGGGAGGCCATCCCAGCCAAAAGCAGCTCGTAAGGGCCATGTGTGCCCCTCCAGCTCCATTTTCACTGGCAGAGGATTGCAGGAGGCCATCCCAGCCAAAAATGGAGCTTGGGAGCCCGTTTTCATTGGTAGTGCGCTCGGGCCACCAAAGGCGCCTCTGACATAAGTGATGTCATGCTGGCCATGCCCATTTTGGCCATACCTACCCTGGCTCCCTGAGATCAAACACAACCCTGATGTGGCCCTCAATGAAATTGAGTTTGACTCTCCTGAACTCGAGCAATCATAGACATGCAAATGGTATTCAACCTCAGCATCAACTCACACTGTGACAAACTGGAAAAAAATGCCATTAATATGTCTTTTAAGAACAATATTGCCATGTGAATGCAAATTAATGCAAAGAAGAACATAAGTTCTACCACATAAAATGTAAGTCCTGCCATATAAAAATTCAGATTGAGAATTTATTTTCCTAATATATTCACTGGTTGGGTTTATACATTGCACTTTGACAAAACAATTTTTTAACTTACTCAATTAAGTTTGTTAATTGAGTAAAGTATGTTGTATAAACCCAGGCACTGTGATTTACAACTCAAGTTTCTTTTATATATATATACATTTACTACGAGAAATTGTGACTTTATTTAATGGTGTGATTTTTTAAGGGCCCTAAATAAATAATAGTTAATTACAACTTGTAACAATTGTCTATATATTCTCTGTTCAAAATATTCCTCAAAATGTCCTTCTCATGTTGTTCATTCCTTAACATTCAGAAGCATCATACTGAAGAAGGTAATATGTGATGTTTATTTCTGTGAGGAATAGTAGGTCTTATACCACACCTAGATATAAACACATTTCAGATGAATGCAAATAATATTAATTGAATCAAAAAATGAGAGTTGTTTGGATTTATTTAAAAAAGTTGTTCAAATTTATGTGGTCACTAAGAGCTGACACTGACCTGGAAGCACAAATCAAACATGTTCTACAACAATCTTAACAATCAATAGAAATGATATCAGAATGATTTTCTTTTTCCTGTCTAAAATAATTGGCAGATCATTTGTATTTTCTCAACCTTTCTTCCATTGAAACTTTTGAAGGGACAAGATGAATGCCATAATCCACAATTTTGGTCTTCAGAGAATACCAAAATATACCTTATTTGGGAGAAAATAAATCTGTTGCTTGAGAATAAACCAGCTTATTGGAAACAGTATTTCTAAAGCTTGAAAAATCTGGTGACTTTCCTTAACTGTTTTAAATATATACTTGCTATTGATTTGAAATTTTAATTCCTCAATAAATTGAATCTGAATGGTTTCAGAAGGTAGTTTGAACATAATTTCTGTGATTCACAGGTCCTTACAGTGAGACTGACACAGAGGTGGTATTCAGCAGGTTCTGATCAGTTCTGAAGAACCGCTAGTGGAAATTTTGAGTAGTTCAGAAAACTGGCAAATATCACCTCTGACTAGAGATTTTACATATCCTTCCCCTGCCATACCCACCAAGGCATGCCCACAGAACCAGTAGTAAAAAAAAAATTGAATCCCATCAGTAGACTGACATATCTGTGATCTAGATATCTGATCAAAATAAACAACTTGACAGATGAATAAAGCAAAACCAGAACCAGAAGATCTCAATTTAACATAAATGGGTACAGTATCTTAAAAAACATTGTCGATAAGTGGGCAGGTATCTGGAGATTCTGGTCTCAGGTTCTCCTTTAATTAAAGAAAAGAATGTAGTGGGATATGAAATTCTGCCCAACAATCTCTGCCAATTTTAACAAAAGTGTAGCCCTCCTGTATCCTTCTAAAAATAGTAGTTGAGTGGGTCATCATAAAAGGATAAATTGATGGCTGCTCCCTATAACTCTAGTCCTGATGCAAAAGGCATTATAAGGTTCTGTTTAAATGTAGCACAAAAAATACTGAAAATCCCAGTCATTATTTGCTTCCCATCTTATCTGCTTCTAACAGGCAATAACAAAGCCCTCAGGATTTCTGCAAGAACAAATAAAATCCTCATGTCTTTTGGACATTCGCCATATGTCGTCTCAGGACATTAGAAATAAGCCAACAAGTTCCTGGCTTAAAGAGAGCCTATAGTACAGTATAAAAACTGAATGAGTCAAAGTGCCTCTTCCCTCTGACGTACACATTCGTATGAACAACTTTTTATAGACCAAATCTGCTAGATAGGATTGTCAAAAGAAAGGACATTCTTTTGTTTTGCATCTTGATTTAACTGGCCATACTGGCAAGAAGATCTGGGGATTTGAGACTCAAGAGATCTGGAAACATAATTCACTGGGAACTTCTTATGAAATGATTGTGGTAGTTTGACTTAAAATACTAATGCAAGTTATAACTAAAGAAGTGTAATTTCTAAATCCTTTATAGTATACGAAATTCAGCAGTTTTCATTATGTTGCAGAATTATTAAACACTCAAATTTCTAATCTGCTGGATTTCCTTAAAGTCTGAGTAGAAATTGGAATAAGTAAACTAAAAATTTGTTTACATCATAGAATATATTCACACATATATACATAATTTGGTGAAATTTTTGTTTCTCATGATAGTGGCCAAGGTTGAGAAATACTGCCTTAGTTGGTTGCCTTACTCTACTTAAAGTTAGGACTGGCTCTTTTCAGAGAAAAAGTGCAGAGTTCCACTTGGCATACTGAAGGACACAGGTAGTATTTCTTTTCAGATGTTTCAATTTCTATGAATGTATGGATGGTAGGGAAGCACCAGTCTAAGCAACAGTCTTCTTCCTGAAACTAGAAAGCCCTTCAGTTAAAAGTGTATGCATCAGAGCATCAGCACGGGATGATGCTCTAGGAAACTTTATCCCTTATATACTCATGGAAGCTCTAATTTAAGCCCCTGTCACACTGCACCAATGGATGGAAAGAGGATGTAAAACGGAGGAAAACACTTGTCATCCATTGGTTA
>BHFT01040627.1:0-33526 GCA_004320025.1 Laticauda laticaudata
AAATGTTAAAATAGTAATAAGATATGGAATAGAACACAAAGATGAATATGAAATTGAATTTGTGTCTGAATGGAGAAGTGATAATCCGGGACCATGCTATTCTCAAAAAAAGAAATTTTACTTGTATTATGTTTTGTGAAAACCCATATTTTCATGTTTTTATTTGATTTAGCCGTTATCGTACATTCCATTAAGTAACAATCCCCATTTCATCTTCCATTTTAATTACATATATTTTCCTGTTTTCTACATAATTTCTTAATTCTAAAATATTTATACAATCCCTTATCACCATCAGAATCCTCTATTTTAGTTGTAATTATACCCATGATCTCTGTGTTTATCAATCAAACTATTACCTTTAATTCTTGTTCGTTTCCCATATTTCTTTATTACCTGATTCTGTTTTTTGTAACTTCTTTTCCCCTTTATTTTCCTCCTCTTTGTCTCACTCCAA
This sequence comes from Laticauda laticaudata, assembly GCA_004320025.1. Lineage (NCBI taxonomy): Eukaryota > Metazoa > Chordata > Lepidosauria > Squamata > Elapidae > Laticauda > Laticauda laticaudata. Next base: position 458 of record BHFT01040627.1, read on the forward strand.
TTTTTGTTCCCCTCCCTCTTTAATGCTTCCTTCTGTAATCCTCCCTTCTGCTCTTTTCTTATATTTTGTTTATTTCTCACACTATTCCTTTTTCTGATTACTTCCTCTAATGTCCAGTTTTTAAGTCCCTTTTCCCCCTTTTTGAGTTTGTCCTAATTTTTTTTATTAAATATGTCCTCTCCTTTATTCAAGTCGTCTTCTTCCTCTGAAGCTTTTTGCTGATCCTCATAGTCCATGACCACCATTTCCAGAGATTGCAGAACAAAGCCAAATGATTCTCCTTTCACTTGCAATTGTCCTTCATATTATTTAGTTCCATTTTCAGTTCCAAATAAAGTTCTGCCATATTTCAACACTCTCCAGAACTTTTAGACAACCAAATTCTATAAGATTGCTTCCCAGAATTAGTTTCAATTATATCTACTAATAATCCAATGTCCAAAGTTTCCAAAATCATCAAACAATTCCAGAACAGTTTCTTCTTGCTTTTTTCTTTGTTACAAAGTTCCGAACTCTACTTTCACTTTCCAGGGGCTCTTATTTGGTAACATTTCATTTACCTTGTTATTCTTTAAAAGTCTTTTAAAAGTTCACATTAATTTCTTTTAGCATCAGGTGGCACTCTTTTGTATGTCCAAGATCCACCCCCTTTTTTCAGATCTTTTTTTTCCCCCTCTTCTTTGCTGCAGCTTTAAAAAATTTTCCTAAGAATTTTTAAGTATTTTAGCTCTAGGATACCTTGCATTCATATGTTAATCCTGCTTAGCCCAGTTACCCAAGCTGTCCACTTTTTCTCTCCACTCCTGCATGATCTTGTCCAGTCAGATCTTCCTCTTTGGAATGGCCATTTTGGCCATCGCTGCATCTGCTTTTGGAGAGGAGTTTTATGCCTTGCCAAAGAGGGGGAATGCGGCTCCCCTCAACTCAGCTGGCGTTCTCCCCTTTCTCCGCCACTTCTAGATCAGGGCCCTCCAGCAGCAAGCACAAACCAAAACCACAGATGATCGAGGATTTGGTCCATCACCGAGGGAGCCTAACCGGAGGTCCCCTGAAAATTTGTTCTTGTAAACTTATTATTTTGCACATTGTTCCTAGGGTTTCTTGAAATATGATTTTAAAAATGTTTTTGTGAAAAAGCTGATACACATATGAATATTAATACTACACTTAATGATAATTATACTCCTCTCCAAATGTTACTTACATCCCTTAAATTATTAAAATGAATAGCTAACAGGTCCTGAGTAATGGGAAGATATTATGCTAAGTTAACTTTCAGACTGTTCGTTTCTTGCAGAGCTGGTAGCTGGAGTTCCAAGAGGTGCACAAAACTTTGGCTATGTATGTACTCCAAATATTTTATTTCATTTCCCTTGTCCCCTCTACTTAGTAATTAATATTAAGTAAAGTCTCTGAAATATGGAAATCAATATTTATAAAATAGTTATTTGGTTCCTTTCTTAACCTCTCAATACAAAAAGTTTCAGTCAAGGTTTACTGTTTTTAATTTTTTTATTACAATAGAGTGGGAAATTAAATTGTGTTGCAGATATTAGAGTGCAGAAGATTATAATTTAATTTACTCTTATAGTTATATAGTTAGGTATTTATATTAACACAATAGCTCTATTTAGAGATATGATTGTGAGGTTAAAATGGAGTTGGTGTGATGCAAGAGCTCAGTCATTGTTTTAGCAAATTCTACAAACTACTCATCAAGTTAAGCTCTAATATTATTTGAGTAGCACATTTTAGAAAAAGAAATGAAATGTATTTGCTAATCTGGCTTTGCTACTTAGCATGCCGTAAATTCAGATACATATTTTTAGAATGGTACAGTTTTTCCCTATAAGGGTGATATAGCTCAGTAGTTAAAGATACTGAGTTAAAGCTGACAGCCTGAATTCAAGAACAGAGCATCACGCAACAGGGTGAGCTCCCAGTCATGCCCAGCTTCTGCCTACCTAGCAGTTCGAAAGCATGAAAATGTGAGTATATAAATAGGTACCACTTTAGTGGAAAAGGTATATGAATCTCAGCATATAGTCATGCTGGTCACATGATATCTCTTAAGAAAACCCTGCCTTCCACAGCTAAGAAATAGAGATGAGTACCGTCCCCTAGAGTTGGACACAGGAAACCTACAATTGTACTGTTTCTCAAGTGATTCTAGCAGCATTGGAGTAGGGCTTCAAAAAGTTAAGATGGAAGCTGGGAATATATGATCAGCTCCATTCCTTTTTTTATATGCATCAAACATGCAAAATTGGCAGAGCTGTGATTACAAAATTTAGCCACCATCCTGCCTCTTTTTGTTTCTTTCTTTCCCCATACAGGTAATCCTTGTTGAATGACTGCCTTGTTTTGCAATCATTCACAGTTAGCACAGTGATGAAAAAGACCCAGTTAGGGTCGCTAAACTAGGACTATCTATAAATGGCTCTGGGTTTTCCCATGAAAGCCAAAAGTGGATGTTTTTCTTGCTTTAAAAAGTTGGAAGGAAATGCTGAGAATAAGGGCTTTGTTATATAAAATAATTATTTTGATTTGTAGAACTAGAGATCTCAAAACAAATGAATTGGATAGTCTATCTTAGACCTGACATTCTGAGTTTTGCAATCATATTTTAAGGGCTTCCTATGTCAATGCATCAAGTTTTGTAGGAGAAAATTTTTAAAACTAGATTCCAATAACAGTTTTCATATGAAAAAAATGCAGTTTGGAAGAAAATTTGGAAGTATTTGGGGAATCATATCAAGATTTTAGGGAGAATGATTGTGGAATATAACTCTTTATGAAATGTATGATAGCATTTTTATTTCCAGGTTACAATAATAAATTCCACAGATCTGACCTTTATTCAGAATTTCACTGGCAAGCAGGTAATAATTTTTGATAATTCTACATAATTATTTTGTATTTCAAGATATGGATTACAGCAATTAAAGGCTACAGTGTAAAACATAAGAGATATTTTCATAAATAGCTGACTGGTAACTTCATACACCCATTTTTTTGTTGTAAGAGTATGGAAATATACAGTCCTCAATATACAGAAGAACATAATGGTACATAATGGAAATTGGTACATAATGATGGTACATAATGAAAATTTGCTGATAACTGATTAAAAATGGCATTGGTTTTTTTAAAACAGATGGCATCTTACTTTGGATACACTATTGCAATATCAGACATTAACAATGATGGGTAAGCTAGTAATAAATTATTTTATTATTGTACTGTGCTTAATCTAAGCTTTTCACTTAGATTTAAAACATGCTTGCATGATTGATTGATTGAGTGACTGACCGACAGACAGACAGATAGACAGACAGACAGACTGGATTTCCACTCCCTTTTTTTCAGCAATTCAAGGCACTCCCAACCCCATTTTTTTCCTACAACAATGCATGGATTCTTAAATTGTTTGCCTAGTCCGGTGGGATTCAATTTTTTTTGCTACCAGTTCTGAGGGTGTGGCTTGGTGGGTGTGGCAGGGAAAGAATACTATAAAATCTCCAGTCAGAGATGGCATTTGCTGGTTCTCTGAACTACTCAAAATTTCCGCCACTGGTTCTCCAGAACTGGTCAGGACCTGCTGAATACCACCTCTGCCAGGGGAGTATTCCAAGCCAGCCAAAACCAATTATCTTGAAAAAAGTTTATAATTTATTTGTATAGATACAATACAACCCTTTACATTTTAATTCCTTTAGTAAAGTTCCTATCATAATAAATATTAATATTTTCATATATAGTGGTAAAATTTTAATCTACATACTAAACTGATGAAGCAAATTGTCTGATGAATCAAAAGAAAATTATGTTATTTTTCTGTAACTATATTTTATTCAATTGGTAGTTTTTTCCCCCCAGTTTGTGAATCTTATCTTAAAATAGGAATAGACACATTCTTTTCCTTATGTGGCAATTCTATTGCTGTCAAATTTTTATTCTGCAATAACAGATTTCAATAAACATTGTAAACAACATTGTAAACAACAATGTCCACAATCTGTGCATTCTTGTCTTTAAGTCTTGATGTGGTCCCCAAATACTTTATATTTTTTTTCCAAGTTGTAATTTTTGATATGAAAATTGCAGCATTATTAAATTTTGGAAAAGACATGTGACCACCCATTTTATATACAACAAACCTATAACAGCAACAATAAAAATTGGATATTTGTCAATACTAAATATTAAATACAACAATAATCCCCTTATATGTCTTCATATATTTGCTGTGAGTCAAATATTTAATTTAACTAATATTTAATTGAATCAAATGAAATTCAATTGAATTTAAAATGAAAATAGAGGTACTTTTGTTTTATTTTGCCCACACAATCTGGCTTTGGAGTTAACTCATTTGGTGAAGTAGTCCTAGGCCCCCTGAATGGAATGGTACATGAACTATTGTCAACTGTCAAGGCAAATATCTGTATTTTTTCCCTTGCAGTTTATGCTGTTTGAAACATGTTCCCTTTACTTTATTTCCAAATTTTAGTTTAGCATGTTAGTAAGCTGAGTGCATTCTTTTATACTCTCCCAGCAGGTGTATTAATTTATCACCTTAAAAGTATTTATGTTGATATGCAGAGAGAATTGGTTAGCATATTTTAATTTTAATAGGACCTAGAGGTTATATTTGGAGTAGACTCTCCTGCTCAAGCAGGGGGTTGGACTAGATAACCTCCAAGGTCCCTTCCCTTCCAAGGTCCCTTCTTCAAGGTCCCCTCCCTTCCATGTTACTCTATGTTCTATATTACAGTTGCACTGCCAACTAGTTATAACTGAAAAAGAATACAATTATGGAGTTTAGACTGATTTCGTAGATTACAGTTGCATATGTTATTTCAATTTTTATGTTAGGACATAAGATTTAAAACTTTAGAAGTTGCAAGTGTAAACATCGAATTATAAAATGCTACCATGAAAACTATTGCATTCCCAATAAAATAAGAAATGTTTTCTCATCACAGACATGGAAGATCACATTAATTTTCAAAAATTATGAATTGTTTTACTTGTTTCTATTACTATAACTAGTTCCCAATTCAATCAGTTGATTCCCAATTTTCTCACACTTGGACAAGCTTTCAAAAACAAGTAATCTTTAAGAAATATCTGGACTGGGAGAAGAAGATTTTTTCATAACTGAAGGCAGGAGTATATAGAAGAGAGAGAGATAACAAAAATCTGCTTTTTTAAACAACTTTGAGAAATGGTGGAATGTGGAAAATATACTTTTGAGGTCTTCTATCACTACCCTACCTGCTGTTCAAAACTGAGAATGGGCCCAGATGGGATTTTATTTCTAAAAATCCTAGTAAGTTTGATTACATGTATGCATTAGAGAGAAACAATCTGGCACCCTCCAGATGTTTTAGATTATAACTCCCATAATTCTGATAGGTGCTGTTGCTAATCGGAAACATCTGGCTAGGCTCCCATACTCCTCTAGTTTGTGTCAATGTGAATTATTGAATCACAATGCCAAAATACTGTAAAGAAATATTTAATCAAATGTGAGGATATTCAGGGGATACTGTAATGGTATGGAGGAATGACCTTGAAAAGCAAGAGGAAGAACTGCAGCCTATACAATGGTCTGATAAACAAAATCTGAGATTGAAGAAGGAGTAGGAGTAGAGAAAATGTCTCAGAAGGGATCCTCTCTAGTTTTGGTGAGAATAAAAGTAAGGGAAAGGAGGGGTACATTCAAGCTTGTACAATTCTGTTAGTGTAACTTTGCAATAAAAGTAATGTTAGTACTCATATTTGGTGTTTTTTATCTGAATTTCCTCAAAAAGCTGATAAGAATAGAAGGTAGCTTGAGGGAAGCATATGGTCCATAGGCTGAAAATTGCTCCATTCCCACCCTGTAGTAATACGATATTTAAAACACTGCTGTAGATTAGTAACATACAACTTTATTTCCTGTAAATGTACTTGCTGTATTTTTTATCCCAGTTTTAGTCCCAGAGTTGAAGGCAATGTGCACTGTATACTTCTTCCCATTTTCCCCCATAATAACAACCCTGTGAATATCCGTGCTCGAGTATGGAATTGAACCACAGTCTCCCAGAAGTGTTTCCAACACCTTAACCACTACACCACATTGTCTGTCAGACAAAAATGTCTAAGAGCCTAAATTTGAAATTGAAGCATATGTTCTGTCATGGACCTATAATCCTTACTTTAAAAGTTGAATGTATAATATTGTTGTTATAATAGTGGCATGTTGCATTGCTAATACAGTTAATGAAAAATAGTACTCATTAAATAGGCACCAATACCTGAAGGTCAGAGCCATGGTAGCTTATGCACAAGATTAATAGAGATGGTATATATTTATGTGAGCTGAAATCAAATGCCTAGTAGAAATACACATTCCATACTATATCTAAGCTTTAAGTGCTTATGTTTGTGACCTCCAGATGCTAGACCACAATTCCTGCTGCTAATTACCCAGTAGAACACAAAAGAATTGCATAAAATTTCAGTGGGTGGCCAGCATGTGCTTTTTTAAGAGTCATTTTTCTTAAAAGAAAATAATTTAGGCTCTCCTGGTCAGTGCATGAGTACAAGTACTTTCTTGATTTATGATAGACAAGTCCTGCACCAGTGCAGATATGTGAAAATCAAAGACTGATGCTTGGTTAGGTCAAACATCATTTTTATTCCATCTTCTGTTGGCAAAAAGAGTGCCAATAGGAAGCAGACAAGTAGAATTTGGGTACCCTAATCCACTTTTTTGCTCGTTTCACCAACTGACATTGATGCTCCTTCATTGGAAATGGGAACATTTTCTGGGAATGAAAAAACTCAAGGTGGCAAACACAGTTATTCCATTTGTGCTAGCCATTTTGACTTTTTTGAAGTTCCTTACCAGAAGCAGTGTTTAGCAAGCAGTTTGTAGCATAGCATGAAACACTACTGTGAATTATAATGTTCTGTTACATTTGAAAAGCTGCTGCTTCATTCCCCATCCCATTTGCTGTTCTGAGCCTGAACTTGGCTCTGAAACAAGTCTATTTATAAACGCAGACAAACAGAAATGTTTCTTAAGTTTAAAAATTTCTACTCTAACCAGATGTTTTAAAACACACAGCTCCCTGTGCATTGTTAGAACAATTCAGGACAGACTAGAACAGAAGAGAACAAACGGAGGTGAAATTCACATCATTGTTTTTGTTATCTGAATTAGGAGTTGGAAAAACAAAGTATAGCAAAGATCAGAGGCAGTGAAACAGACAGCCTAAGATTCATTCATTCATGGAAGGATCTACAGAAACCAAAAGGGAAATAAAAAGTTTATCCATTAAGAATGGATAAACTTTTCATCTACCATGATTCAGCAGTATCATATCTCCCAAAGCACGTACTGCTGGGCCATTTAATTCACAGGTGACCCCTATCCAGTCCAGATGTTACATGGAGGAAAGGAATAAGGCTGGATAATTTCCCAATGGATAGAAATCCAGCACAGTGCAAACATCTTATTGCTTTCATCAAAATACTGCTGCACTAGAAACTCCACCATTTTCATCCATGCCTGAGATAACACAATGCATTTACAAAATGGTCAGAGCTTGTGACTTTGCTTTAGTCATTCTACCCAGTTTGTCCTATTCCTGCAAAACAAGCCACTTTTTCAGCTGAGCCAACTTGAATGTCAGTCTTGTCCTTTCTCCTTCTTTCTTCCCCTTTAGTATGGATGACATCCTAGTTGGTGCTCCTCTCTTTATGGAACGTGAATTTGAGAGCAACCCTAAGGAAGTTGGACAGGTGTATCTGTATCTGCAGGATTCTGTCTTGTCCTTCAAAGAAGCACAGACATTGTCTGGCACTGATGTTTTTGGTCGATTTGGCAATTCTATTGCACCCCTGGGAGATCTCAATCAGGATGGTTATAGAGGTAAGTAACTACATCACCTTAAAGAGATGCACCTAAATAACTTAGGGGGAATGAATAATTCAGTAGCAAAGTTTTTTCCTTGCCCAAAACGAAGTCATGATGATGAAAACATACTAATTACATCCTTCATGACTAATTGAGGGATGTTGTGCTACCATGAAAATGGGTAAATGGATTGAATGTTGGAATTGTCACAGTTTTCAGTCCAGTAGATTCCAGTCACAATTTCCTTTTTTAAAATTATTTTTATCCTACCTTTATTATTTTTATAAATAATTCAAGGCATAAAATATGTCAGATAATTCTTCCTCCTCCTGTTTTCCTCCTGTGAGCTAAATTGGGCCAAGAGTGTGTCTGGTCCACCTGGATTTCATGCCTAAGGCAGGACTAAAACTCACAGGTTCCTAGGTGGTTTATAATGTCTCAAATTCAACTAAAATTCAGTAGAATAAATATAATAATTCAAACCAGATGTGTGAAAATATCCATGCTTTAAAAGTCTGAGAAAAGAAAAAAGTTTTAAAACCCCTCTTGAATTATTATTAAAGAAGCGGGTGGGGGGCAGCTTCCTTTTCAACAATAGGGAACAGAACCTGGGTCAAATGATGTAAGTCAACTAGCTTAGCAATGGATCCATAACCCTTTCTCCTTTTGAAACTATTCACACTGTTTCAAATATTGCCCCAAACATCAGTGATTGTGAAAGCAAAACTAACTGAATTTAACACTGTGCCAAAACTGCCTATCTATCAAAATTTTCCTTTCTCTGTGGAAGAGACATTATTTTTCTACCTGATTCTCAGGACTTTTTCATAATGTCTTCTCTTGATATTTAACTGAAGAGAGGGAAGCCAAAGATCCTACAGATTACTGGAGAGAAAACTGTATGTGAAAGGATAGAATATTTACGTATACTTCTTGAATATGTAATAATTAAATTAATCAAAATGAAAAAGGCTGGCAGAAGAAAAAAGAAAGTGGGATCTTTTTCAGAACAGTGCTAGTTGAAACATTTCCTGCTCAGGGTAGTAAAGCATTTATTTAGTTATTCATCAAATAAAAATAAAATAATTTAAAAAATGGGATAATGCAGGTTATGTCAGAGATTGTGCCTGACCAAGTGCCTGGGGGGAGGGGGAAACAGACAGGAGTGGGATTCTACAGGTTCGCACCTATTCGCTAGAACCGGTTGTTAACATTCTAAGCAGTTTGGAGAACCGGTTATTAGAAGAAATTACTGGCCTAANGCTGGTACTTTGCTTGTGTGGAGTGACCATTCAAAGTTACAATGGCACTGAAAAAAGTGACTTATGACCATTTTTCACACTTACGACTGTTGCAGAATCCCCACAGTCATGAGAGGCCAGGTGAGGGGATGCGTGCCTCAGTGTGAGTGATGTTGAGCTGACCACACCCATCCAGTTACATAACCACCAAGCCATGCCCACCAACTAGGCCATGCCCACAGAACCGGTTGTTAAAAAAATTGAATCCCACCCCTGGAAACAGGCCTTACAAAAGGTGGGAGGGAGGAGCTATTTGGGGCCCAATTGATTCTAACAATATAATTTGGCTTTGCTATTTTGCAGATGTTGCCATAGGTGCTCCATTTGCAGGAGAAGACAAAAGGGGGAGGGTATTCATCTACAATGGAGACAGAAATGGGTTAAATCCTAATCCTTCCCAGATTCTCACTGGCCTGTGGGCCACCCAATCTATGCCTGCAGGATTTGGATTTACATTAAGAGGAGACTCAGACATAGATCAGAATGATTATCCAGGTAATGTTCTTCCACCAGAGGGAGATTTCTTTCTCTGGAAAATGTATTCTCAGCCTGTTCCTTTTGGAGAACAGAGATCAAAAATGTAGACTTGTTTTCGAGTAAAGGAGATACTTTAGTTCTGTTTTGAGATATCAACAATGGATATATTAATATAAAATATTCTTAAATAAGAAGATAAAATCATCATTATAATGCAAAATTGATGTTCAACAAATAAGTCATTTAAGGTACTTGCCTGTTTGTAAATTCGGGGTTTAAATGGTTTAAAATATGTGTGTCCTTGAAGTTGAAGACTCGAGTCTTGTTGGACATGTCCATAGAGATTTGCTGTGAACAATACAAACATGGTCTACCTTTGCGTTCTTCTGGGATGTTTTTTCAGCTTCCAAGTTTGGTATAATAGACATGTTAGTTCCTACAAGTATCCAAGTATTAATTAGATCGGATCCTGCTTGGTTTTCATTGATTAGTCAAGATTGGCTGGGCACTGCCATCTGCTGTGGACTAAACACATTGTCCCAAATAGATACATATAGTGAGTATAGTTTCCTAGTCTTACTAAACTCAGTGAAAACAAAAACAGTAAACTCTTTGTTTAACAAATAATTGGAGAATGGATGAATGCACAAATGGTATTTTATTGATTGAAAATGAGATTTTAAAATTGAAAACAAGATATTGTATTTAAAGTCCATTATAAAATCTGATAGCATTCAAATGTTCTAGGTAAAATCTTTTATTGGGTCAAAGCTGATGGGAATCATCCCAACATTTGAGAAACATGAAGTGGCAGATGACTAAAATATGTAACAAGTTCAAGGTTTCAAGAAATATTAACTCATCTGATGGCTCAGTATATATATCTAACTTGTAGCATGAGATGTCCACATAGAACAGAGGGAATGATAAATATTATTGTTGAATAGAAAACAGAAGAATTCATATATTCTTCTTAATTCAGATGATTAATGTTAATATATCCATTTTGCAACTATTTTGTACTGTTATCTCAAGAGCACTATAATAACATACGTATATTATTTATATGTTGTATTGGATTTTTTTTAATTGAAACTAATTGAATTGAGTTATAAATCATTTGTATTTCATTCAATTAAATTAAAATGTTTTTCTCCAAACGTGATCCTTCCAGATGTGTTGGAAGATAACCTTTATCAAAATCAATTGCCACACAAATCAGTGTCTGTACTGGTTCAAGTTGATAGAAGTAGTGCTCTAAGATATCTGGAGGGCTTCTGGTTGGAGAAGTCTGAAGCAAAGCATATCAGGATCCTTTCTTTTAAATCCTATTGCTGGTCACAAAAGACTGGTCTTATGAACAGATGGCAAAGCATGGTAAAAAAAAATTATCCAAAGATTCATTTGGATGATGAAATGAGTGGCATGTAAGGTAAATTAAGTAAAATTTGCTTGCCAATTATTAGCTTGATTTAAATTGGGCTGCTTTTCAATTTTTTCTTTGTTTTTTTCTTAAATGTTTCTACTTGAAGAATCAATATTTTACTGATGTCAGCTTGTATTTCTCAGCACTGCTTTACTGCTGAAGCTTTTGGTCTTTATTTTGAAAGTGTCCAGTTTAGGACAGTAATCCAATACCATTTGTAATCTAAATGCACCATTTTTATATCCATTTTACCATTACTATCATTACTTTTTTCGGGGATTAGCATACAATATATACACAGCATTTCTCTGTCTTGGCCTGAGAAGGCTCCCAAGCATTTGTAGCGTAACATACACAGCACAGTTGCTGTCATCCAAATTGTTTTGTTGGCATACGTTCCATGTAATTAATGGGACATTGTTGGAAGAGTCTTCTGGAATATCTTTGTCTCTATATTCTGTTAACGTACTGTGCTAATGTTTTGGGGTGGATTATATTTTTGGTCTGCTTTCAGTGATTCTCCCCATCCCCCTTTGTTTATTTTTAAACAAACCATCTGGCTAAGGTTGTGGTTCTTGTTCTCATCTCCACTGACTTTGAAAGAGAGGAAAAAAGAAGGAAATTTGAAGTGCTTTATTGTTTCTTTAGATCTTTATAAAGGCTTTAGAAGATGTACTTGGGTGCTTTGCAGTTCTACTATTATGATCAAAAACTTTGTCAAATTAAGCCATTTCTTCCATTTTAATTCGTTATCTTCTGGTAATAGGGTGATGATAGGAATGATGGTGATAATAATAGAAGTGGTAGGAAAATATAAACTGGTTTGTCTAAAAAATCATACAAATTATCAGAGGCTTTCAAAAAGCAACCATTTATATGAAATAGTATAGGTCTCCTGCTGAAGCAGGGCTAGTAGACCTCCAAGGTCCCTTCTAATTTTATCATTCTACGTTCTTGAGTGACTGGTTATAAAAGTCATATAGGACATTCCCTTGGAATATTTCCTATCTCCGTATAAAGGGCTGTAGAAAAATTAATGGAACTCGGGATTCAGAAATATTTTGCCTGATAGGTCAATCAAATTATTTGATTTGACAAATCGTAAACATAGAAGTGGATATAGAATTAGAATTCTTATATATTGGCCAAGTGTGATTGGACACACAAGGAATTTGTCTTGGTGTAAATGCTCTCAGTATACATAAAAGAAAAGATACATTTGTCAAGAGTCAAGAATCATAAGGTAAAACACTTAATAATTGTCATAGAGTACAATAAGCAATCAATCATACATATATGTGCTTTGAATAACATCACTCCTATGATGGAATGTACACCTTAAGAAGCAGCTGAAAAGAACATTGGCAGCAGAGGGAGGAGGCAGTATATTCCAAAAGAGCAGTCCAAATTAAGAGATAGAGAAGGAAAGAGGTTCAGGGAAGCCACATTCCAGATTTTCTCAAGATATACTGGGTAGAGCATGGATGTCACCTCAGCCGCATCACATGATGTATCATGATGTTTTTTGCCTTTGCAAAGTTAGGAGGGGCTTGGCCTCTTTGTGATGCATCCAGCCTCCAGGCTGCCAGTTTGACATCCCTGGGGTAGAGGTTTATAGCTTCAATTTGGTAATATTTTGTCCATCAGGTTTAAGCAAATAAAAGGTTGGACTCAATTGGATTTCACTGTATTATCTTTGTGCCTGGCGGCTTTTTGGTTAAAGTAATATGACTTTATCAATTTTTACACAATGAGTTGATCCACCTCTTGTATTTTTGAAAAACTTGCAAAGAAAATATAATATCCATATGTACATATGGAAAAAAACTTTAGAATTTTTAGTGAATTAGCTAATACTAGAATATACTTTTTAATGAATAAAGTGTATTTGTACCTCCGCACACGTTTCTACAATATCATCCTGTTTTGTTCACTTGAAAGGACATATTAGAACTTAATATCATAAATATAATCTTCTTCACATGGGACTTGTTTTATAAATGTTTGGATAATAGAGGTAGAAATTAGGAGATGGAAAAATATTATTCTATAAGTAAATTGAGTCAGAAAAATATACTGTTCACAAAGCACTTATATATGTAAAATGAAAATGTATAAATAAATTATATGTGTGTGTGTGTGCATGTTTTCTGAGGTTTTCGTGGGTATTTTACGCAGGAGAAAACCCGAATAACCAAAGATACACACACACACACACACACACACACATATATAATTAATACACACATACGTATTTATGTATGCATATACATAGACACACACATAGACACAGAGAGAAATATAGAGGGAGGGAGAGAGAGAGAAAGGGGGGGAGAGAAAGAGTGTTTTTCCTTCACAAATTATCTACTTTAGTGGAGAAAGATAATGCTGTGCATATAGTTGATTTTAGCGAAGCTTCAGCAAGGTTTCGTATGACATTCTCATTACTTGTTAAAGTGTTGTTTGTCTGTTACTTGGTAAGATAGGTCCACAGGCTATTAACTGTCCATAGGTATATTGGTCCATAGGTTGATTAGCTAATTCAAAGATTCAGCATTCATGTTTGGTGATATGGCTGACTAGGAACAAAACAAAACAGTATAGAAAATCTTTGGACAAGCTGTAGACCCAAGAAAAAATGAGAACATTCAGACTGGCAATTTGTTGTTTTATTGTTTACAGTGAAAGTTTGAGAATTAATGAAGTAGTTAAGGATGAAGACCTAATTGTCAACCCTCAAAAGGGCAAGCACCAGCGGATCATTTTGGGTTGCCATTAGACGGGGGAAGGTTTACAGGGATAATAAAAAACAGTAGACTCAAGGCATGGGAGGTGGATAACAAAGAAGCAGTCGGCCAGTAGTCAGCTGGAGAGCAGGCCGGCAGCAGAAGAAAGAACTGGGCCCAACAGAAAGATTTCAGGCCTCTCTAGGCCACAACAGTGATGTGGGTGGGGCGGGCACGCAGGGGCCAAGGTTAAATAGGCAGGAAAGCAACAACGGTTTTTGCTGCATTTTTTTTGGCTATGTGCCTACGTTTCCAGGCCTGCCAGAATTAAAAGTAGTTAATCAAAACTTTTATTTCTGTTTCTTGCTTTTTGGAGAATTGGAACAGTGACACTAATATCAATAGCGATACCACTTATATATTGCTGCATAGTGCTTTACAGCCTTCTCGAAGTGGTTTACAAAATATACTGACCCCTAACAATGTGGGTCCTCATTTTACCAACCTCAGAAAGCTGGAAGGCTGAGTCAACCTTGAAACAGTCAGGATTGAACTCCTGGAGTGAATAGTGAGTTAGCCTCCTTACTGCATTCTAACCATTGTGCCTCTGTGGATCTAATATATACTATGTATATAATATACATATTATGTTTTTGTAGATTTTCATGGGTACAAGTATGTAGGTCTAGGTGTGTTCGGGTCTTTTCCCATGTAAGATTAAGAGTATCTTGGCGACATTTCGGCAAGGTCCCACTCGCCATTCTCAAGCTGGTGCTTTCTTGCACTGGCACGAAGCTGAAAGCACCAGCCTGAGGATAGCAAGTGGAAACTTTCCGAAACATCGCCAAGATACTCTTAATCTTACATGGGAAAATATATACATAGTATATATTCTATTATGTACTATGTTGCATCTCCTCCCCTCGGGATGCTGCTATAGGGCGTTGCATGCCAAATTTTAATTCTTTCTCTCTATTGATCTATCTGTATACATACATACATATATACATACATACATACATATTAATAAACAACAATAAATCTGAAGACTTCTTTAAGGCCCTGTCACACTGCCCAACGGATGCAAAACGTTAGTAAAAAGGACACAACGGACGAGAAAAATGTTCCATCCGTTGTTATCGCTCTCAAAAGGGAGGCAAAAATTTGCATAACAGAGCGGATAACATGGAAAGAATGGATGCGGGGAGGACGCAGGCCCGGATGGAAAGCCAGATGAGGAATGAAACCAAGCGGATGGGAGCGGATGGCATATCCGCTAGGCTTCCGGGACCTCAGCAAAGCGGACGCGGACACGGATACAGCGATGCGCGCGGATGCCGAGCGGATGATGAGCGGATACGGTGCCGACGGTAAGCCTTAGCGGATGCACAGCGGAAGCCTAACGGATGCCAAGCGTGTAATGCGCATGCGGGGGGGATGCACTTGTGTAAGCCCTGCGGAATTAAAGGGAAGCAGCTCGGAGAGTAGGTTCACATTTGGTAGGAAGTAACCGTGCTGCGCGGACGCATTGAGCTTGCCTTGCCCGTGCCCTGCCTGCATGCCTGCCTGCAAGCTTTGCTTGCCCAAGCCGTTCCTGCCAGCCCTCCCGTGCAAGCCTTGCTTGCGCGGACCTCCCTCGCCAGCCTTGCTGCTGGCCCTGCCTGCCAGCCTTGGCTGCCAGCCTGCCCTTCCGGACCTCCCTGCCAGCCAAGTCTGCCTCCCAGCCTTGGGTGCCTGCCTGCAAGCCTCCTGCAGCCTTCCTTCTAGCCTCTCGCCAGCCTGCCTACCTGCCTTGGTGCCTGGGCTGTCCTGCCAGCCTCCCGCCAGCCAGCAACCCACAACCATGGGAAGAAGAAGAAAGCAGCAACATGCCGCATCCCTGAAGAGGGACAGGCACTCTCCCGCCCCTGTCGCTGACTCTGCTTTCTCGCTGGCTTCTGGATTGCTGCCTTTGATGCTGCTCTGCTTTGAGGATGCTCTAATGTTGCGCTCTGGGGTGTGCTTTCTGCGCCATGCTTCTACTCTGGCTGAGGCTGCTCGGCTGGCGGGTGGGTGCTTCTGCTCGGTGCTTAATACATTGGCTGAGGCTGGCTCCTGCGGTCGGTGGTTTTTCTGCTTGTGCTATACTGCTGCGTGAAAGCTGCTCCTGGCCGGTGTGCTTCTGCTGGTACGTACCCTGCTGAAGCGTGCTTCCTCTGTCTCTGCTTCGTCCTGGCTGCATTACTCCTGGACTTTGCTCGGTCCTGTGCGTACTCCTGGGTCGGCTTCAATCCTGCTCGTCTCTGCTTCATGCTCCTGGTCCTGCTCATGCTCCTGGTCTTGGCTGGCGCGCTACTGGTGCTACTCTGCTGCTGCTTGATCCTGGTCCTGCCTGTGCTGATGATGATGATGATCCTGATGCTGCTGTGAATGATGCATGCATGTGCTGATTATGATGTCCTGGCTGTGATCGAATGATGATGATGATGATCCTGTTAGTGCTTGTGCTGCTCGGTGGTGTGGAGCAGCGAGCCCCTACCACCTTGGGAGCCCACTCTGATGTTAGGCCGCATCTGGTCCTGCCAAAGGAGAAAGGAGGCGTAAAATTGATATGGCGACAGAGGAGAGAGGCAATACTCCATTATTGAGGAGAACACGATGGATGATGCGAGTGGGCAAGTGGCGAGAGATAAGGACTATCGTGTGCGGTAAGCGGACAGCTGTCTCTCCAGGGACACAGAGGAGAGCGCAAATGCGCTTGGAGAGGAGAAGAGCGGAGCAGTATTGGGCTATACACTTTCGGAGGTTGGTCTGCGGCTGGTGGAGTCACATGCACACCCTGGTAGCGGGAAGCTGCATCATGAGAAGAAATGTTCTGGCCAGGGCAAACACGGTGGAAGCTGTGACGGACAGAGAGACCCGTACGTCCATGGCCAGGTGCTACGCTTCCTGGATGGTGAAGATCCGCGCAGCCCAGTGAGGAGCAACAGCAGCCCCTCCTCATACCCTCTCTCGTCAAACAGCCTCTCTGATGAAGCCCAGTCGCCATCTTCCTGTGTACCGAGAGTCAGCTACAAAGCGTCTCCAGGCCAAGTTTCCTAGTGGAGCGTGGCCACGGGGGAAGAAACGCTGCGCACAGATACCTGTTCTTTTGAACATGGTGACGCGCGTGAGGACTCCCTGGTGTGGTGGGAGAAGAGCAGTGGCAGTGTCCCACCAGCAGCCATCTTACCGGCAATCCGACCCAGGATCCAACCTCCACAGAAAGGCAGAGAAGCCAGACGCAGGCAGTGGGCCAGAGCCACACTGTCCATGCTTGGAGAATAAGGTGATCACGCAAGGAGCAGCGGAAGATCTCCTGCTTTCAGCTGGTACACACGACTCTCATCTTCCAACCGCAGCCCTCCTCTCACCTAGTGTCAACCAGAACCCTTACGAACATGCGCGCATACCCCAGTACCAGGTGGTGAAGAGACCGGATCGCCGACGCTGCTTCAAAACCCTCCAGACCCAGAGAGGCACTGCACTCCACACCCACGTCCGGTTCTGCTCCTCCTACCCCAAGGTGAACTGTCCCTCCCATATCCAAGCTTGTTCCACAGCCCCATTCAGCCATACCAAGGGCTACGCGACTTACCAGAGATGGTCCAGCAATGCAAGGGCAGGCAGCCCTTACCCATCCAGGCATCAGAAGTCATGTCAGACGAGACACCATTGCCATCGGTTCCACTCGATGCCGAACCGATGCCACCCTGGCCAATGAGCTGCACCGCATTCCTGCAATGATTGCCACCCGCATACAACTGATGCCATCCAACACTAACCGAATAGCCAGCCAGACGCCCAAGCTCACTCAGCTGAACAGAACCACAGCCTGTTGACCCAAACCAAGAAATATTGCCCACTACACTGCCCATTCCTACCAGCCCCAGAGCAAGCCTCAGCCTTCAGAAGACATCTGTCATCGTGGTATTGGGGAGCTGACCAGGGCCCATGGTCGATGGAGAAGGGGCTCTCCAACATCATCAGGAGCTGGCCAGGCTGTCTGAGAGCTTTCCCAAATCAGCCACCACGCATCACACTGTTGTTCTCTGGAGCCAGGCACTCCCAATGGCGTTCAGACAAGCAACTCTACACCAGGCCACCTCCACAGCACCTGGACCCTATCAGCCCTGTAACAAGCCTGCCCGGCACACCCTTAAAGTGTACCATAGACGAGTGCAGAGACTGTGGTTCTGCTACATTGGGACTTTATTTGACACTTTGTATTGAGAGAATTCATTTTCTTTTACCAGCTTATGTTGTTTAATAAGTCTTTCTTTGATTCATCACAACTTGCTTCTATCTATCTTTTTTAATTAAAGTCTTGGTGGAAATACTTTTAGAATTGTTTAACCGTTTGCATGTTGTGGATGGTTTAAGATAGCAGTGCGATGTGTGCTCAGTATACCTTTGTTTTGTTGTGAATCTAGCTGTGGGATAAATACAACCCTCCAGTGCATGCCATAGTGCGGACCTTGTATTGGTTCCACCCCCTCCAGTGCACCACACATTCTTCATGTCCCTTATTTCTCACATATTATTCAAGTAACTAATCATCCACATGCATGCCACATAAACAAACCTTCTTTAAATTAATTATCCCTTGTTCATGATAGGGACCACCCAAATGGCCCATATTCTCATCAGTTTATGAGAGCAGGCTGAAGGAAGCATCCATTAGTATCTTATAATCCTGTAACTTTGCCACTCCACCGCTCCAGCTGGGGAGTTGCTACCAGTGTTTCAGCGAAGTTGCGCCTTCTATCCCTGCATGTGAGCTCTGTTGGGGCCTGCACATACTCAGTCTATCAAGTTTCACCCTTGCCTCCATTCCCCAGGCTCCATGTCCCCTATGCCTGTTGGAGGTCACGAGCCTGTTCTGCAGACAGAGTAGCGGGTGCGCATGAGATGTGCAGATGCAGGGCAAGGTTCCACATCCTCCTCACGGTCTCTGGCGATGCTTTGCATGGTGTGAGAAGCTACCTGAACCTGTTGGCCAGGATGCCAAAAGGCCGTTCTCCACAACCTGCGCTTGCCTGGACAGCCTGTAGTTGAAGATCCTCTCTTCACGGGTGAAATTCATCAGAAGAGAATAGAAGGATCATGAGTAGGTTTCGACGAGAAGGTGTCATCCCCCACTATGAAGTAGCACATCTTGCAGATCGGTTTGGCAGGGGTCTGGATCTGGGAAGCCATGATGAGGTTGCGTCTCCAGCCCCTCCTTGAAGGGACTCTGAGCGTCTCAGTGATAGCTGGGCATCTGAAGCCTACGACCCGATTCTGAAGCACGATGTGAACATGAACTTGTGAGTCACATCGACCATGGCGAAAGAGGACGATGCGAAGAAGCCCTTATAGTGTAAGATAAGTGACCCCAACTCCTGCCACTTGCAGCACTTGCTTCCCATCTACGCTCCAACGTGCTATGGGGGAAGTTCTACCTTATAGCAACCTCTCTTCCAAACTTCTCCATCCTTCTTCAGTGTGGGGCACTAGAGGACTCCTCCAGGTATCTTCGATGATGCCCTGTACCACTTCTCTGTCGATTTCCAAATACTGATTGTGTTGTGTGGCACCCTCCAGCTTACTGCCATGCTGCCCGTAGGTGGTCCCTGAGCCAAGTGGCAGCCAGATGAGTGCCACCTTGAGCCAGTGTTCCAGAAGGTTTGGTGTTGCCTTGTCAACCGGTGTTCATCCGCCTGACATACAACCTTCGTCAAACATGGCTGACGGCATCCCTCATGAAGTTTGATATGACCGGAGTGTCTTCTACTCCTGAGCTCACCCATCCAGCTTGTTGTACAAGCCGTACTCTGCTCTTCTCTCCTCGATCCATCTTCTATACCCAGAATCGCATCATGTGCCGCCTCTTTTTCTTCCCGTAGTAGAGTCCACAAGCCTGTACGATGAGCTTCGCACTGTGCAAACGATGGTGGCTGCCAAAAAGGACTTTGTTACGATCCTATGAGGACGATGACTGGATGCATCTGTGGAGAGGAAGAGTCAGTATGAAGCTGGCAAGGTCTGCACAGCTGGGCTGCCTGGTCTGAAAGTGAATCCAGATGAAGTTGCTCCCCCTGTTTTATAGCAGTTATAGAGTTTTCCACTATCGTGTCCTTTGCATCCTCTAGCATATCTCTAACATCCTTTAATATCCGGATATCCCTCTGCAAATGATTTTTCCATTTTAGAATGCTTCTTCTGGCGAGCTTGCATTCTGCATCTCGTTACTGTGCATTCCGTTCTGCATCCTTCTGCGCATCCATTCCGTCTTACCAGCGTGTGATCCGCGTAGCTGCCTGCGTATGGCATAGACTTTAACCGTCTATGCTGAACACGCAATGCAGAAACAATCAACTGTCCAGCTGCGTAGCGAGCAAACAGACAATTGCGATACATTTTACCGTACAAAAGATCTTTGAGCACTCAAAACCCTCTGAGCAGATGAAAAACAAATAGGACGGATGCTGGACGGATAGAAGGAAGCCAAAACGGATGGCACGTGAGTACTAGATACGGAAAGTAGTACAGAACGGAAGCATCGCGTTAACCAACGGATGGCAAGTGTTTTTCCCCATTTTACATCCTCTTTCCATCCGTTGGTGCAGTGTGACAGGGGCTTTAGTTAGCCTTGTCTCCTGGCCACCTCATATTTGACAACAATATGCAAATGATTTTCCACTAACTTTTTTGGCATTTTTTTTAAAATCTAGTCAGCAGGTCCAGGATTTGTTGATTACCGCAAGTTTTAATAGGTCTAAGCCTGCCGGGCTCTTCAAATTCAACTAAGATCAATTAGCTGCTGCTACCTAGATGGACTAACATTACAAAATGTGGCTAAAAGGAACTAGGAACTTAACATAATAATCCATCTTCAAGAATAGTATTCTTTGTAGTTCATCTGTATGTTCATCAAGATATATAGCAGAAAACTTTCCATCGTTTTACCACAGTAGTAGAGGTTTTGAAATAATAAGTTAGTAAAATTAGTAAGACAGTTTGTAAGCTAAATGCCAGGAGTTCTACTACAATTGTCAAATTATCATTTAGGATCACTGTTTCAGTTATGGAATGCATTCGGGAGCATCATTGAAACAAGAGTACTTACCATGAAAAAGGAAATCAAAGAAGGACTTAGAGCTGCTTCGTACAGTATCTGTTCTTGCAATCTGTTGCAAACAAGCCATGAAAGTCAGATGCTGGCAGCTGGCTCATCGCAACCTGATTCCAGTTGTCTTGCTCCTTTAAATGTATGTTATAGAAAGTGTTATATCGATCCAGATTTTGAAAGAGCATAGTGAATATGTCAGAACTGCAATAGCCCAAATCCAAAAAAACAGTAAAGATGACAAACTAGCATATTTTTAGAGTCTAGTGTACAATGTGTTTTATTATTGAATACAGTTAAAGTAATAATTCTTTTCTTCTGTTACATCTTAAAATAATGCAATGGTGTTTATATCAAATGTACCTAACAACAAAAGCCCATGTTAGCAAATAGATGCTTTTTTATAAAATTTCACCTTTCACCTTTCCCAATAATTGTGGCTAGTACTACAGAACAATATGTCCCCTTAGAATTATTGCTAATTTTGACTCCAAAAATTAACAATAGTCTTCCTTATCTGTACACAGTATTAGACTTCTTGGCAGTCTTCTTTGTTTTACAAGTGTATTATGGTTATTTAATTACTTTCTAAAAATTGAGTCATAACCATAGAAGGCAATTCTAAGTAGATATATACACATATAGAATCCAAATGCAAAACTCTGTGGAATTACAGCTATATTCTAAATGACTTTTATAGATTTTTCTCATTTAATCAAAGCCATGAAGCTGAATCTTTAAAAAATGAATTAGTATCCATTTTTTTAAAAAATATCAGTTTTTCTTCAGTTTTTTCTAGAAAAGAAAAATAATATCTTATTCTGATGAAAAATATTCTGCATATGTTAAACATTTTGTTTTCAGCTAGCAAATTGCATCTCTGGTATTTTCTAGGAAGAAATACAGCAGTATTCACTAAAATATCTATTTTTAGGATAACAGCGCTGCAAAACATTCTGATAATGTAGACAGCTTGAACACTTGATTGTGATTATTTTCTTTTGCAGAATTCAAAATGTTTATAAAACACATTAATGATTTTGGCATTCAGGATTTTTAAAGTAGTCCCTAGCCAGACCAAGCTAAAGAGGAAATCAGTCAATTTTCTGTGGAATGTCCACATTTATGAAAGGCACAAAGAGACACGTTTTGAATATTCTTAATAATTATTTTTAAAAAGTATGGTTGTATTAAGTATTGTATTTTGTTTAATGGTAGGAGATGAAATCATATAAAAACAATTATATTAAAACCAATTGAATTATTTCAGCCCAAGGTCTACCGCACTGTTTATATTTTTATTGTCTTCCATCCATTATTAGGTTTACAAATTTTGGTCCTAATTCTTTTCCAGAATCCAGATCTCCATTTGGGTCATCTATTTAGCCATCTTAATTGTCTAGACAGTGTACCACAGAGAGATTTTTGTGGCTTGATTTCTTTGTTTGGCTGAAATTATTGTTTTGGGTTTAGAAAACAGTATGAATAAAAAATGGTCCAACCAATGAAGAAGAGTAAAAAAATATTCTGATACTTGAGTAGAAGCTGGATCATTGTTTTGTTTTTTGATTGAAATAATGTGAGTGCTCATATGGGAATGAGAGTGAAAAGAATGTGCCAGAAATCCAAATTAAAATAAATTTAGAAATATGAATGTTTCTATGAATTTTTGTATTTCCATAAAATAGCTGCACATTTAGTCATTTTATTGATTTTCATATCAGTAATGTCAATTGTAATGATTGTTCTATTTCCCTTCTGTTCTAAGAAAGTGTATATTTATTTTTCCCACAGATCTAATTGTTGGTGCATTTGGATTTGGAAAGGTAGTTGTTTACAGGTATGCAATGCTAGATGTTCCTGCTATCTCCATCCTTAATCTTTTAATAATAAGAAACATACTTATGTAAAATGTTTTCTTTCATAAGCCCATTCTTTCAAAGTATATCTGAACTCATAACAGAATCAAAATATTTCTGGAAAAGGTTTCTATTTTGTAGAAACAAATTAGTTACATTGAAATAATTGGAATAAAACTACATTTATTGGATTTGTAAGACTGTGTAATTATCAAATAATGATTGTACATAAGTTATATAACAGGGACCTTTACAATCTGAAGCTGCAGAATATTTGAAAAGTTGATGAGTTATGGTTGGTGAGTTGATGGTTAACATTTAAGTTGATTTTACACTATTATGTGCATGGAAAAATTTAACTACTGCTATATTTTCTACTGTATTTAGTTTTTTTTTAATTTGCTTTCTATGCTATCATTAAGGATCATGGATTTGGAAAGGAAACAAATGAACCCTATGCTGGTTTCTTTTTTAAAGTTTTATTCTAAAAGGTTTACAAAAAAGAGACAATTAATTCACTTATTATATCCATGTCTGTTCCAATTGCTCTTTCTGTGATGACCTTTCTTCTTTTTTGGCTTTTGGTCTACTTGGCTTAAGATCTGTCTTCTATTTTATACCATAAAACAGTCTGAAAAACTTTTCCTTTTTTCCTTTTATTAATCACAAAGATGAAATGTAGTAAAAAGAGCAAAAATTTTATGTAAGTTTGAGAAGAACATTTTCTACTACTTCAGCTTTAACTGCAACAATACAAGAGCACACAACAGATACAAACTCAATGTAAACCGCACCAAACGTGATTGGAGAAAATACGACTTCAGCAACAGAGTAGACAATGTCTGGAATACTCTAATTGACTCTGTGGTTTCTTCCCCAAACCCAAAAAGTTTAACCTTATACTGTCTACTATTGACCTCACCCCTTTCCTAAGAGGCCTGTAGGGGGCGTGCATAAGCGCACCAAGTGCCTACCATCCCTGTCCTATTGTTTCTTTTTATTCTTCTTATATGTATCCATTTCATGTATTCATAATTATGTTTATATTTATACCTATTACCTTGTAAATGAGTGACAAATCAAATAAATAAATAAAACATTACGTTGTTGAAGGTTAGAGTTAGTTTGCTTTCTTTAGCTAATAAATGAGCAAAAAAGGGAAGCAAAAAAATAAAATAAAACATGAAGTTTTTGAAAAAATTTAACTGGGTCAGACTGTCTAGCTCATCAAGTCAGAATTAACACCTCAGAATCTTTGGATTTCACACTTGATGCCGGTACCTGGATTGCTACTGAGTTATATAATTGTTATTTGAAAACCTGTCTATAAAAACATCAGACATTGCTGCAGACATCTGGTTTAAAAATAGTTATTTTATAACACAACATTTTAGTTTTTTTATCACTCAAATATCATTTGTTGTGACATCAAAGAGTGATTTCAGATGACTTCATGATTTACTTAATCTCAAATGATCCACTCTATAAATACTTTTTGATAAAATTCCCCATTAATTGAATTAAAGTTTGTAATCTACAGCATATCACTCAACAGGTTTATATGTAAGTAAATATGCATAAGATTGCACCAATTTTGTTTTATATTTTATCGTGTTAGAATTGTATAAAATAACACCCTGTGGCAAAGATTCCCAAATTTTATTGGTTAACAATTCCCTTAGTATCTCAGTAATTTTTCAAACCAACTGGCTGGCTCCGCTCACCCCTCCCCTCCCCTCCCCTTCCAGGAGTCTCCATGCAGTCCTTTTTGATGGAGGTAAAAGTGCAGGGTCCACACAGAGATTCTGGAAGGGGGAAAACGTGCCTTTCAGAAGTATGGAAATGGGCCTGTTTCTGGCTTCCGACGGGCCTCCAGAGCCCCGGGGGAGGCTCTTTTTGCCTTCCCAGAGGCCCATGGGAAGTGTCTGGATTCTTGGGAGGGCAAAATCCTGCTTTCCCAGAAAAACTGGAAGTCACAAAATGGCCCTGCTTCCGGTGGGCCTCCAGAGCCCGGGGAAACTGTTTTCACCCTCCAGAGGCCTGGAAGAGGCCTCCGTACCCTTGAAAGGATGAAAATGGCCTCCCCTGGGCTCTGGAGGCCCAGGGGAAGCCAGAAACAGGAAGTTCTAGTAGGCCATGCCCACCATGGTCACACCCACCCAGCAACCGGGCAATGAACTGGTTGCTGTGATTTTTTAATCCCACCCTGGGTGTCTGACATATGTTGGATATCACTGTGGTATCCTGTGGAGTTCCTCTGAGTTTGCTGTGGCACCCTGAGGCATTGTGGCACACAGTTGGGAACTACAGCCTTATAATTTGGCTTTGAATTTTGTTGGAATGTGATGCATACATTTTATTTGTTTATTTGTTAAAATAAATCCCTGCTGTTTCAAATGTTAGTAACAAGAAAAACCACCTTCTCCTACTTGTGCATCTTTTTCTGTTGAGAATTTGGCTAACTGCTATCAATAAAAATCATAAAGAGATGCTATCATATGTACAGACATGAGTGAATCATTAACATTGAACGTTTTGTGCATCATCCCTCTAGACAGATCTGTCTCATCTTGATGTGGGTATTTTGTATACATGTCCCTGCTGATGTTTTGAATACTTATTGTGTACATAAAGTGCATTTCATATTTTCTGTATTTCTAAATGTCATGAACATCCATAGAAACTGAAAAAATCTCCTTTTGTCTTCTCTTTTGTTTAATATATTTTTTTAAAATATGTTTTTATTTATATTTGCTTGCTTTTCAGAGCAAGACCAGTTGTGACAATAAATGCTCAGCTTCTCCTCTCCCCAGTGATTATAAATCCAGAAAATAAAACCTGTCATCTTCCTGGTTCTATGACCTTAGTGGCCTGGTAAGTTTGAAAAAATAAAGAACTTTTTACAGACAAGTTTTCCTGGTTTGCTTGCAAAATGATTTTTCTCATTGAGTTCTTACATTATGACTAAGCTAATTTAAAATTTCACAATCTCCACATTATAGCATTGGCCAGTTTACATTCCTAGTTTGTGCATTGCTTGAACAGAATGAATCTTATGCAAAGCCTGATGATGATGATGATGATGATGATGATGATGATGATGATAATGATGACGACGACAATATCCATTGAATTGTGTATAACTCTTGGCAAATCTAAGGGGTCAGGTCTTTCCAAATGTTCCCATCTTGCATTTCTTCTTTGAGTTTTTCTATGTTGCAGCTGGTGTCAGCTGTGCAAATCCTATGATATCATTATTCGAAGCTGTTTTTTAAATATTTTCCTGGAAAAATGCAACAATGCCTCATAATGTTCAGTAAAAAATGACCATATTGTACATGGAAGCTTAAATGCAAGTCGAATGATTTGAATTCTCCATTGTGTTGAGTGTAGGTCAATACTCCATACATAAGAGATAATAATCAGTGGTTGAATTTATAACCAATCAAAAACTATGGAAAGATATACTTCTCTGAAAATATGAAGGACTGTATAGTTTAATTCATCATCATTATCATTTTCGCCATTGTCTATCCATTGCAGAATGAAAGCCTCTTTCCCATGTTTCCAACCTCTGTGGTCCTGAGCTTTCTTTTGCCAATTGGGCCCACAATACTTGCTGATGCTGTCAATCCATCTTTAAATCTCTTTCATGGATGCTTTTTATCAAATATGATCCACTGTATGACTGCCTTGATCCATCTGCCATCAGTTCTTCTCGCTCTGTGACCAGCCCATTTCCATTTCAATTCTTTTACTCTCTTGATGATCTCGTATACTTTCATTTGTTCTCTAATGATGTTCAGGTCTTTCTATCTTGTCTTGTAATGCTGAGCATGTATCTTTCCATGGCTGTTTGCACCACTTGTAGCTTTTGTATAGATTGTATAGAGGTTTGTGTCCATGTTTCACTGGCATATGTTAGAGCAAGTAGCATGCACTGATTGAAAACTTTTCTCTTCAGGCATGGGGGGAGATTGTTCTTGAAAATTAGGCTTAGCTTGCCAAATGCCTGCCAACCACATTTAACATGCCATTCAATTTCCTTTGTATCACCTTCCATAGAGATCCATTGGCCAAGGTATATGTAATGGTCTACTGTGTCTAGTTCTTCTTTAGATATAATTTTTTTTCTTTCTTTAGTGAATTTATTAAATATAACCTGGCTGTTTTTCAGGTTTATTTTTAAATAAAATGGTTCTTCTGCTTCATGCAGCTTTTGTATGTTTCTTTGTAGCTCTTCTGGATCTTGTGAGAAGATAACAAAATCATCTACAAATCTTAAGTGATTTAAATAGACACCATTTATTTTTATTCCATCTTTTGCCTCATGTAGTTTGCAAAATACTTCTTCAAGACAGGCTGAGAAATATAGCAAATAGGCAGAACAATATTTCTGCTTATTTGCTTCTTTATTTATCCATCTGGAACTTACCACTTATAAAGAAAGTAGATTGTATAAGTATAGTGGTATAGGTATGTGCTTCCTAACCATTGCAATTTTCTGAAATTCAAACTTGAAGCAAGAAATATATACAACATAACTCTGTACCAAGCTTCCCCAACCCAGTGTCCTCTAGATTATGCTGCATAACCAAGGTAGCCTTATGAGAACTGAAATCCAACACATTTTGAGACCAAGGAATTAGAGATAATAAAGATATACCAATGCTTAATTTGTACATAGTAAGCTAAAATAAAAATAGGAGGGTCAAAATTGATGGAATGTACATTGCAGATTGATAGACTGACTTTTTTAAAATAACATTTCTGAACATGATTATAAATGTATGTTTTAGAAAACTGAAATATTTCCACACAGATATTTATATGGTTTTAAATATATTTTTATATTTCTTTTTTTAATTTACAACAAATTTAGTCTGTGAAAGATTACAGCTAATTATTGTTCAATTCATTTAACCATCTCAGAATTCTTTTTTTTCCTACATAAGTGGGAAGGACTCAATTGCATTGTGATTTCTAGCATTTTTGAATTGGATTTTATGAGAAAAATATTATTTAAATGTTATTTTTTCTGATAGATGTATCAGTGGATGTGTTACATGAATACAATGGTTGATAGATGGTTGTAGTGCACTATTACATTATAAAATACAGTGCTCTGGAGATTTAACTCTTACTATTAAACAAATAATGTAGTCTTCCCAAATGATTGAAGAACAGCTGCTAGTTTTTCATTCTGTAATTTTTCTCTGTAGTTATTAAAACTTCATGTTCTACATATGCAAGCAATTATTAGGGAAACTCCAAGAGACAAATATTTCCTTTACACCGTGAGATAGGTTTCTGTATCTCTTATCCAGCTGTGCAACTTGTGCAAAATGCCTTTTGATTGACATTTCAAGATAAAATGAATGAAATATCATATGAACCATTAAAAAGGCCAAGAAATCTAACTATTTGAATTATAATGTAAAAATAGTATCTAGTATGGAGAAAATATTGTTTTGAATCAGATAGGGAATTGTTATTAAATGTATGAATTTTGTTTTCTTATCTACAGAGAAATAAAAAAATTAAAGTTTGGATGAAATAGTAAAGAGAAAGTTGAATTCATATTAAATTATTGATGCCTTAATATCTATATAATTTTATTTATTTATTTAGCACATGATATACAATGTCTGAAAAATCTACCCATCCTAGATCACCTAGATTGCTAGTTCATTCTCTCTGGTGTTTGCACATCCATCCTTGATGCACTACAGGGGGTAAACTAGCTTTACACCAATTAATTAGTAGTGCTTGGGTTTCTGGCTCTTCCGGCCCAGTCATGCCTTGACTTGTGTCACAATGCCTCATATCCAACATTGATTATCACCCTCCAACACATGAAGACAGCTAGGTTTTTCCCATCAAAGTGGCACCCATTTATCTACTTGCAATATTGCATGCTTTTAAACTAGTGGGCGAGCAAGAATCAAGTGATGGGAGCTTCATCCATGTCAAAGAGCCTGGCTCAAACCATTGGAGTGGAGATAATTTCTGGCTGGCTATTCCAACTAAAGCCCATGTCCCACTGCACCAACGGATGCAAAGAGGATGTAAAACGGACAAAAAAGCTTGCCACCCATTGGAAAACATGATGCATCCGTTGTGTACTCACTGCATACGTGTTTCATACGCTCTATCCATCAAACATCCGTCCTGCTGGTGCTTGCTGGTGCTTTCTCCTGCTGGTGCTTCTCCTGTGCTGGTGCTGTGTGCTTCTCCTTGCTGCTGCGTGCTGGTGCTGCTGGTGCTGGTGCTGCTGCTGTGATGGGACCAGCCCCAGGCCCTCAAAGCCCTGCTTCTGAAGCCCTGAACCTCTGCCAGAGGGAGGAAGAGGCAAGGCAAGGAGAAGAGAGAGAAACAGTACTCCATGTTCTGAGGACCATGAAGGGAGGAGGTGATGGAGTGGCTGAGGGAGAACGGGTACTTGTGGTAGAAAGGGCCACTAAGCTTCCTATCGCCGACACCAAGAGGAAGGCAGGCAAGCGTTGGAGGGACAAGGCTAGAGCTGGGCTTACAAACTTCAGATGCGTTACTCCGTATGGTGGAAGCAACATGCCCCCTGTATGGCAGAGCTGCACGTCAAGAAATTGTGCAGGCCACTGTCAAGGCTCACTGACCGGGGAGATTCTATTGTCAGTGGTGCGGGCCAGTGCAGCTCCTGGAGGGTAGATCTGCCACCGAGGAGCAACCTCTCTGTCAACCCTCTCCCTCAGAAGCCCACAGAGAGCCACTCCTCTTTTCCAGCCAGGAGACAGCTACCGGTCCAGGGGCAGGTGTCTTTGGGGCCCCAAAGGGAGAGACCCCCCCCGACAGCTGCCCCCCATGCCGAGGAACATGGAGGACGGCCTGTTTCAAATGGAGCAACGAATAAGCAGCCACCAGAGACCCAACCCACACCACCCCCAGCTCCACCTCCACAGAAAGCAGGCAGAGAGGCTAGACTGAGAGGCCAGAGCCACACTGTCCTGCCTGGAGATCAGGGACACCATCAAAGACCAAGCACAGATCTTTCTCTCTCAGCTGGTCCCACAGCGATAATGGCCATTCCTCTAACCGCTGCCCTTCATCACATACGTGAGCCAGACCTCATGGAACCTGCCCGAGCCAGTTACACAGGTGATGAAGGAGAAATCAGCACTGGCTGGCACCACCCTCCTGCCCACAGCTGATACCTGCTCTCCATACACCATCTCAGTCTGCTCCTTCACACCCCAAAATAGATGAGTCACAGCCCGTCGCTTTCACAGCCTCTTTCACTTACCAGGCTACGAGTACCCAGGACTTCCCACAAGCAGAGCAGGCCCTTCCGCAGTCAGGCCCAGGTTCTACACATCGATCACGCCACAGATTGCCTCACCTCGCCCAGCGCAGACCATACAGCCTCACTACACTCCTCCTTCCTCCACCCCACAGCAAGTCATGCAAACAGAAAAATCTGTCTTCAGTAATTGTGCCTGACAATTCCAGGTCCTTGAGGAAGGGACCTCTCACCTTCACAAGACTGAGTCAGCTCTCTGAGAGCTTCCTGAACACACCATCCCCTGAGTTGTACTCTCGGGGCCTCAGGCCACCGCAATGCGCGCTCAGACCAGCACTCCAAGAAACAGCCACTTCCACAGTCCCTGGCCGAGCTCGGACAGTCTGAGATACCATTGGAGCATGCCTCAGAGTTGACTGAGAATAGTGCCAGAGACTGGAGTGTGGTATATGCTTAGTTCACCTTAATCTTTGCTTTAAAGACCACTTTACATGCTTCATTTTGCTTTGTTTAATAAAGTCATACAGTTTTACTTTAAGACAGTTGTTAATAAAGGCTTATCTTTGCTTCAAAACTTGGTTCATTTATTTACTTCATAAAGTGTTGGTGAAAACTTTTGAAAAATATGATTGAGCCTTTGCCATGCGCATTGAAATTGGATAGGTAAGAAATAGTTTGTGGATATGGGTTAAGGGATGCTGTTGGGATGGGTAAGGATCGACTGATGGGTTATTGAGGTATAAAGGATAGTTTGTGGGAGCGTAAGGATAGATTGGGATGTGGTAAGGGATTAGTTCTGGAATGGGTAAAGGATAGCTTGTGGGATTGAGAAACTCCCAGTGCAAGCATAGGGGACTGTATGCGTCCACCCTCACAGCTGCCACACATATGCGCCCTTTTATTGATTCAATAACAATTTATTTCGATTGTATCCAACCACATTTCAAAATAACACAAAGCTCTTATTAATGCCCTGTTTCATTTGTAAGGCCACTCAACATACACGGCCAATTCATCCAGTGTTATTGAGACCAGGCTCAAGGACAGCCTCACAATATAAGATCTACTTTCTTGCATTCCACTGTCCACAGCTGGGAGTTTATGCAGCCAGTGTCCTTCCAGGAAC
Source organism: Laticauda laticaudata (assembly GCA_004320025.1). Classification (NCBI taxonomy): domain Eukaryota; kingdom Metazoa; phylum Chordata; class Lepidosauria; order Squamata; family Elapidae; genus Laticauda; species Laticauda laticaudata. Next base: position 31,690 of record BHFT01040627.1, read on the forward strand.
GGTGCAGCATGCCCTTCTTCCCTTCAATAAGCTCTGTTGGGCTCCTCTGAGTACGATCTCCGTGTCCATCAGGTTTACTCCTTGCCTCCCATTCACCAGGGCTCCTGTCCCCATTCCCTTGTTGATGGTCACAAGCCTGTTCGCAACCTGGTTAGCGTGTGCGCATGAGATTGTGCAGGCATGGCAGGAGCTTCCACGATGCTCCTCACAGTCCCGGGTTGATGCATGTCTTGGGTGTTGAGAAGTACCCTGGAACCTGTTGGCCAGATGCCAAAGGCGTCTACTCCACCACCCGCTTGCCTGGAACAGCCTGATAGTTGAAATAATCCTCTGCCTTCACAGGTGACGTATCTGGAATTGTAGGCTTCATGAGGTAGGTTTCTGAGGGAGAAGGCATCATTACCCACCGATGGAAGTTGTAGGGCACATTTCTTAGTGTGTCATTGGGTAGGGGCGCTGGATCTGTGAAAAAAATCCTATGATGAGCGTTGCATTCCAGCCCCTCTTGAGGAGACTGGGCGTTTTGTTATACCTGGCTATCTGAAGCTGAGCCTGTGACCTCTAAAAAGCATCGATATACAGTGCACTTGTAGTTAGCCATCAATCATGGCAAAGAGGATGTGAACTGAAGAAGGCCCTTGTTAGTTGTTGATAAGAGGACCTGAGTTGGGTGAGCTTGGAGGCCCATGCTTCCACATCTTATGGCTCCATTGGTGTGGGGAAAGTTCCACCTGCTGATACCACTGTTCTGCAAGTTTCCTCGCCTTCTTCAGTGGTGGGAGCACTGGTAGGAGCTCCTCCACTACTTCCGAGATGGCCTTGCACAACTTCTCTCCCACTTTGTTGATGATCTTGTGTGGCACCCTCCATGCCCATACTGCATGTTTCTGTACGTGGTTCCAGAGCCAGGTGGCGCAGACCTTCAGCTCCAGGGTCAAGGCTGTGATGGAAGTTGGTGCTTGGGCTTGTGTCAACCTGGGTCTACAGACGCTTCACACAAAGTTCGTCAGACATGGCTGGTTGGGGTTCCTCATGAAGTGGCTGCTAATGTACGAGTTGTCTTTATCATTCCTCCGCTTCCACCATCAGCCGCGATTGCATAGAGTCCAAACTCCACTCTTCTCCCCAATCCATTCTTCAGACCACAAACAGCTCTATGGAACATCTCCTTCTTCTCCTTGCATAGAAGAAGAGTGAACAGTCTTCAAGAGGGCTTTGGTTCATTAGGTAGTTGAATGATGGCATGCTACACATATAGGAGTTGTCTGATGATCCATGGGGGAGATTCAATGGATATGTGGAGAGCAAGAGCAAAGGGTGAGAGCTCTGTACTCTATGGCTGCATGGGGAGCTGATAGTGAGATCCAGGTGATTTCCTCCCCCTTTTATAGGGAAATTATTGGTTTTCCGCTAGTTGTCCTTCCATACTCTAGGCATACACTCCGATCAGTCCTAATATATCGAGATACACTCCCATGTATCAAACGGTTTTGTTCCCTTTAAATGCTGCATATATATGAGAATCATCCGCTTACATTCTTTTCGTTTCTGTTGCTTACTTAACGATTGTGTCGGTTGAGCGGTATCCGTGTAATCTTTCGTTTCCTCCCTTCTTTCACATATTCAGGCTGGAGCAGATGTGAGTTGCGCATGTGATGGCAGAGGATGCTGAGAGGATACCAGTGGATGTTTATCAATGATGAGCAACGGACGAGTAGAAGCGTATTGCTCTGCCCTCGTAATGTGCTCTCGGATGTAGACCACAACGTGGCGGAAATTCATCCGTCATCACAAAAAAGTTTTGTAGCATGCATCACAAGCAACTTTTTGAGCGGGA
>BHFT01040628.1:0-37136 GCA_004320025.1 Laticauda laticaudata
CCAAGAGAAAAACAAAGATAAGCTAAGATACAATGGGAACTGTAGATAAAAGTGCTCGATGTCAAAGAAAACCGTGTAAACTACTTTTGCTAGATAGGGAGCTAGTATGAACCTTCGAAAAAATATGTATGTCAATTTGGAAAACAGAAAGATTGTGAGCCAAGCCCTCGTACGGAGGGGCGGACAGTTAGGGTTATTAAAAATGCTGCTGAATTTTGCTCTGGTTCCTTCAATGCCTTGAGGGAACCTGTACCTAGAACAGAACACGCAGTGAATAAAACTGTTTCCTTGACAGACAATCTTTTGTGTTTTTTTATCTGCTTGCCACCTCACAGTTTGGCGCCCAACGTGGGGCTCCGACGGAATATTCGACTGGAGGAAAAGGGACTGGTAAGTGTGGCGCCACCGTCTCTCATTGTAGGAAGGCCCCCTCCCTGTGTCTCAGTTGGATCCTGGGTAAACTGCATTCAGCAGATGATCCTTGGAAACAAGAGAGAGAGAAGCCGGGCATGACGCTCTGGGAAGTGTCGTTGATCACCTTGAAGTGGGACGCCCACACTCCTTTCATTCTGGGAGACCCAGGGTGTTATCAGGTGAGTTTGTTAGCCTTTCGGATAGAAGAACGGATATACTGTCCTTAAACTCTGGGAATCCAGCGACTGCTGGAGACGAGTTGTAAATCCTGAGTTGGAATCTCTGGGAAGAATTGTTGGCGGGCAGCATTGGAGAATGGAAAGGGACAAAGCAAGTGTAGAGGACATGTCCAAGAGGGAACGAGGTATTGAGCATAGAAAAGACCCCGATGAAGCGCTGATTCCGACTGACTCCCCATTGGGGTCAACTACTACAACATATGGTCGTTGCCGCTATCTGGAGGACTTACACTCAGAGTCTAAAGAAGAAAAAGAAGAAAATGATCTACCTATGCCAATATAGGTGCCGAAGTATTCCCCTAGTAGACCCTGAGTTTCCTAGACCACTGCGGATCCCGAAAGGATACCAGCCACGCGTACTGGGATAACTCAGTTGAAAGAGTATATAGTGAAACAACGGATGAAGGAGCCAAATACTCTATGTGGAGGTATGGTATCATTTGGCTCACTTGAAGGTCCAGTTCACACCAGAAACAGAAGTAGGACAGTTTGTCAGCAAGGTGGAGGAAAGAGAAATGCAGGACTGGGATGGGGAGTCCACTGGCAATCTGGCTCGCGCAGTCTGCACCACCGACCCTACTGCCTACCAGTTGGCCCAGGCTTCCACCTCCACCGGCATATCCAGGGACTCAGAAGGGAACTGGCTCAACTTAAACCAAGACCTAGAGAAGAATTTGCCTCTAGGAGGAAGGTCGGCAATCCCGTGTCAGCTTTTCCCAGTCAGAGAAGTCCCATAATGGCATTGGAACGCAGAGGTATTCCAGTCACCGTTTTCGTGGCTGTCCCATTAAAAAATCTGACCGAGTTACTGGGGATCGTGAAAAAGACCCTTCCGAAACTCCATGAGAATGCTTATGAAGTGGCGGAAACGTGGGAATTGTTTCTGGGGCCCAATGGTACACATACCAAGAAAAAAAACTTTGGGGGAATTTTTTTTGGGGGTTTTTATTTATTGCTTTTTGGGGGGGGGGAAAGCCCCCACCCTTTTTTTTCAACCTCCGAAGAGGGAACCCTCATTAGGAGGGCAGCCAGATGGCTGCCTGGGATAGGCAGACATGCAGGGCGAACAGGTGAGCAGTGGGCTGCAGACACAAAAGCTTCCCCATAGCCGATCCAAAACTGGAACAGTCAATAATAACACTCATTAGGGGAGCACATGAGAGATATGAAACGTCATGATCATTGAAGAATTAAATTGGCCATCCCTCAAGGGAAAAAACTTGACCAAAGCATTGGAAATAACACAAGGAAAGGATTGAGTCCGCCAGGGGATTTCTTCCTCAGGTCCGTGAAGGGGCTTAACCAAGTGTACTCCGGAGTTGAGCAGGGAAAACCCCTGCCTTCGAGACTCTCCTGAAGATGCAAATTTTCACCAAAAGCATGACCAGTTATCAGAAAAAAGATTCCAGAAGACAGAGGGATGGACTATTTGGCATGACAGATTTGATGAGCAGCAGCCCAACAAGTTTTTGTGAACGAGACTTCAGTTAAAAACCAAACAGAAGTCTCAGATGATGGTAGCTGCTTGTGCAAACGCAGCCAAGAATGAAAGTTAGGAAAAACAGGGAGACCCAGATGTCGAGATTCGAGGACCCAAGGTGAGGAGATGAAGGATCTCCCAGCAGGGAGTGGAGAACCCCGTAGGCGAGGAGGTCCAGCGGGCACTCGAGCCAGCGTCGATTCCAACGGCCGTCCAGAGTAGAACTTGCTCAGAGTGGAAAAAGAGGACATTTTGCGCGCGAATGTCCAAAACCCTGGAGAAATGAAGCTATGTCCTATACGATTAGAAGGTTCCGGCTCCCCAAGAGGGACCACGGTGAGCCATGGTAAATGTGTTAGTGGGTCCTGACATCAACCTGGAACGGCTGTTCTTGATCGACACCGGCGCAAGCCGGACATCTGTATAGCGATCCGGTAAAGGGAGCATGCAGGGTCAAAGCAGACTTTAAAGGGTGGTGGGAGTGTAGTGGGAAATCCCAAGAGGTCAAGATTTTGAAGAGGTGAGCATTTGGAATTGAGATTGATGTGGTTACTGAAACCGAAATATTGTATATTCGCGGATTCAGGGGAACTGCTAGGAAGAGACTGTTGGATGTTTTTGGAATAGAATTGTGGATAGAAGGAAGGAAGTTCGCATGTGTATGGCTAAACAATGGAAATGAGGAGAAGATTATCGTCAGATGTCTGGGCAGGAGGTGAAAGGGTTAGTAGGGGTGGCAATACAGGCCCATTCAGATCAAATACAACTAGGAATAACTAACTGTTGGACTCCACCAATATACTCTGAGAAGAGAGGTAGGGAAGGGTTGAAACCAGTGATGACAGATTATTGAAACAGGGACTGTTGGAACGCTACTATGTCACCATTCAATTCCACCGGTTTAGCAGTAATAAAAAGGATGGAAGTTATAGATTGGTTTAATGATTATGAGGAGGTCAATGAGATAGTGGTTTCCTGGGATTTCCAGTGGTTCCTTGTCCCCTATACATCTTTGGGGCGGATGCCCCCCCAAGACAAGAATGCGTTTACTGTGAGTAAGATCTGAAGGTGCCTTTGGGCGTGCCCTTTGGAGAGAGACTTGTTTGCCCTGTTGAATGAATGATCCTGAGAATGGAAGAAACAGGCAGTTGGAGGTGGACGTACTTCCTCAGGGAGTATACCGAAGCCCTTGTGTTTGGAAGGCGTGAAGAAAAAATTAGGTGTCGCTGAGCGTTGAGAGAGAGAAAGAATCACCCTAATTCAGTACGTGGATGGACTTGTTGTTAACTGGGGAGGAAAGAGAAGAAGTGAGAGCGGCTTCTGTGAGTCTGTGAATTGCGAAGGAGCAGGGGCTGAAAAAGTCTCAAAAGAGAAGCTTCAGATTGTTTGAAAAAAAAGGTGAAATATTTGGACATTACATTCAGCAGGGGGTGAGGTCCTTGGGACCCTGAAAGGTGTGAAGGGGATCATGAGCTTGGCTCCTCCCAGGAACAAGACAGGGTGCCGGAAAAGCGTGGGAATTATTGGGGTATTGTAGAATCTGGGTAGACCAAATTCACAGTTGTTGGCCAGTTTTTGGCATAGAAATGCCTGAAAGGGAGAGCACATAGAATGGGAGGAGGGAGATAGTGAAAGGTGGGAAGAGCTGAGAAGGGTTTGTCAACCGCTCCAGTTTTAGCCTGCCAAAACCTGAAAACTACCGTTTCATTGTATTGTGGTGGTGGCTCACGGAACAGCCAGTTGAGTCCTTTGCCCAAAAGAGGGGGGCAGTACCAGCAGTGAGCCTTCTCTAAGCAAGGAGCCGTTGCTGAAAGGATGGTTGGCCGGTTGCTGAACAGTCATGGCCAGTTTGTTTCAGGCTGTGGCAGCAACAGCGCATGTTGGTGGTGGAAAGAGCAAAAAGTTAACCTTGGGGAGCTTTGGTGGTCGCATTCGCCTCATCAGGTCAACTCAGTGTTGAGCCAGCTAGCTACCACTTGGCATGACCGAAGAGATATTGAAATATGAAAACCATTTTGAGAACCAGTCCTGATGTGTGTGATAGGAACAGACAAGAATCGAAATCTAGCAGAATTCTTTTGAGGGGAGAAGGCAGGTGTTGCGGAACCGAAGACCATGATTGTTTATTGCAAGTGGATCTCATTGACGAAGGTTAGAGAGGATGGAAGAGGCTCCATTGGGAGAAGGGAGAGAGGGTGGTATAGATGGATTTCTAGCAGGGTGGGAAAAGGAAAAGCGAAAATTGGGTTTGCCAATTAGTAACCGGGGAAGGTGGAGAATAGAGAAAGGTCACTCCGCAGTCTGCTTGGTCAGCCCAGAAATGTGAATTGGTTTGCCCTACCAGAGCCTGGAATTGCGCTGAGGGGATTGAAGTAACGATTGGACTGATTTCCAGTATGCATGGGTGCGGTGCACACGGTTTGGGAAAATCTGAAGGAGGTATATCAAGGCTGATGGAAGCAAATAGAGTAAGTGCAGTTGCTAAACAAGCCTCAGAGGCATTGCAACTCCCCAGCCGAGTATCAATTATCCATGTAAATGCACATCAGAAAGGGGAACACACCGGAGGTTGTGGGAAACCGATGGGCGGACAAATGGGCGAAGGAAGCTGCAGGGGAGATAGAGTTGGTAATGTATCTATAACAATACTGAAAAGGAGGACGAGAGGGAGGAATGGGAGCCAGAGAAAAAGGAAAAGTTGGAGTGTTGGAGAAAGAGGGGTGTGTCAAAACCCCAGAGGGATGGAAGACGTCGGAGGGAGTCAAAGGTGCGTGTCACCATTGTCAATGAGGGATATTGGAGAAAGTTCATGAAGGAGGACATTAGGGAACGGAGGCTGTGGCATGTCCATTAAACCTCACTATTGGAGTGAGATGTGGACAGTAGCTCAGAGCATCTCCTGGAAATGTTTTGATTTTTTGAAAGTAAATAAGAAAGCGGCACGCAAAAAGAGATGGATGGTGACCCTTAGTGGGTTGGCCTTTTCAGAGAGCACAAATTTGATTTCACTGAGTTGCCAGAAAAGGGGGGTTGTGAAATACCTGCTTGTGATCAAAGATCAACTAACGGGGGGGTAGAGGCTTATCCCTAAAAGAGCCACAGCTCCCAACAGTAACCAAGATCTTACTAGAACAGATTATCCCATGATATGGAATGATGGAAGCAAGTAGATTCAGAGGAAACTCACTTCACCCAAAAGTTCTGCAAAGGTAATGGAGGTGGTGGGGGTGAAATGGAATTATTACACGCCATGGCATCTCTGAATCCAGTGGAAAAATTGAAAAAAGCGAACGTGGATTGCAGAAACACTTGACCAAACTACAACTTGAAAATGGCTTGCCATGGACAAAGAATCTTCCCTTAGCTCTGCTAAGGATCAGAACTTGTCCAATGGAAAGGACACAGGGGTTTCTCCTTTTGAAATGCTGATGGGAACCCTATTTGGCCAACTAGGCAATCCCATACCAGAGTTTCGGGACTTGTTCCTTTGGAACATATTTGCTGGCACTGTCTCGGTCTTTGCTTCTCTTCCAAAACAGGGACTGTGTGGTGCAATGAACCACCTTTGGCTTGTTAAGCCAACACCCACAAGAGGCTGGAGACTGGGGCCTGATAAAGACTTGGAAAAGTGAAAAAACTGCAACCTAGCTGGGAGGTCTGTACCAGTGGCTACTGACGACTGAATCTGCAGTCCGTACTCAGGAAGGAGGCTGGACGCATTACAGCAGAGTCAAGAAAGCACCAGAACCTGAGAAACTTGGAAGGCAATCCCAGTGGACGGTGAGCCGTTAAAGGTAACCTTGAAGAAATAGCCAGCAAAGAAACCACCATGGAGATGTCGGCGAACTCTGAGAGGACTATTTGCTTGCAACTATATTTACATTTAATACATCAAAGAAGTTCACAATATGTTGGAACCTGCGTGGTGATTTGGAAACAGACTTGTGGGATGACAATGTGTTCATAAAGGATCTCAAGAAGGTCTCAACATTCCTTGAACTTCACAATTGCTGGTGTTATGCATGCACCTGCCAGGAAGAACAGATGAAGGATTAATCCTACACGCAATTCCACTTATCAAGAACAGACTAAGACCACAGGGGCACGGACAGAAAAATATGGTGTAGAACGAAATATAAACAGGAAGGATTTTTGTTCATTTTAAGGGAAACGGCGTATGTGTGTTTTAGGGAGAAATGAAACTCGAGGGCTCCATTTAGGAGATTGGGAAAAATGTAAATAGACTTTTGATATATGCCATCATCCTGTAGTAACCATAGCTATACCAAGAGTTATCATAAATTTAGATTATTTTAATCAAGATCAGTATCAGATGTGTATGCATTTTGAAGAAATGATCAGTTGGACCCTAATATCACAACAGACCTATGCTATGGAAAAACTTTAGGTGGGTATTGTGTGGGAAATATGCATACAGGGAGATGCCCCCTTACTGGAGTGCACATGTTCACTCGGGTATGTGATACCGGTGATGATATAAAACTGATGGCCTTCCCCAAGCCGGATACGTAATAAAAGAGACTTCAGAATAGAATAGGATAGGCATAGGATAGATAGAATAGAATAGAATAGAATAGAATAGAATAGAATAGAATTAGTGTTGTGTGCTTCTTGATCATTCACATTGCTGTTTATACATCCATGATTTTCCAACCCAATATTACAAAGACAGTAAAAGTAATGGAAGAACGTATTCGCTCTAATCCATTATCACAAAGAGGTGACTCCTCATTGCCAGACCTGTGGGAGCACTATGGTCTTGGCTTCCCAGTTCCACTTGGTTGAGACTACCATAATGGGAATTATATGATTATTATATGCTGTGTATTGTGTGTGTTGTGTTCAGTGTCTCCCTGGTGCAATAAACAACGTGTGGAAGATAGGGAAATCCTTGGGCAAGATTTCAGAAGAAGCAGGAAGCAGAACCTCTAATGATGCATCAGAGAGAAATCACTCTGAAAGAAGCAGAGGATCTGCTATTTGAGTTGACACAAGAGTGGAAAAAAGAAAAAAGGGGATTGTGAGCAGAACCGAAGTTCATGTTGGATGGCCCATTGAACTGAATTAAGGAAGCGTGTCTCAAACTCAGTAGCTCTGCTAAATAAGAAAGTGTTCCAGTTTGTGCACAAGAGAAAAAACAAATAAGGCCTAGAACAATGGGAACTGTAATAAAGTGCTGCGATGTCAGAAACCGTGTAAACTGCTTTTGCTAGATAGGAGCTAGTATGAACCTTCGAAATATATGTGTCAATTTGAAAACAGAAAGAATGTGAGCCAAGCCCTCATACGAGGGGGCGACAGTTAGGGTATAAAAATGCTGCCTGAATTTTGCTCTGGGTTCCTTCAATGCCTGAAGGGAACCCGTCTCTGCAGGCAGACACGTGAATAAAACCTTGTTTTCCTTGGATCAACGAATCTTTTGGTGGTTTTATCTGCTTCCACCTCACATCTGGGTTCTGGTGCATGCATGCCAGCTGACCAGCCAGAGTTTGTGCACATGGAAGCACCGGAAACTGGAAGCTCAGCTTCCCAGTGCGAACATGCATACCAGGGAGCTGCTCTTCTAGTTTCTGTGCTCTCCTACATGCACACACACTCTTGTTTCGGCACTCAGTGCCAAAAAGATTAATCAACACTGGTATATAAGGATCTGGAGCAGGAAGTTTTCAAGCAGATTTATAGAAAGCACTGGAAATTATTTTTTTATTTTTGCAGTTCACTTTTTTCCCCCAAAGACAGCCTGTAAAATGTATAGAGCAGAGAAGTGAAAAAAAATCTATCTGCCATGAAATCAAAGTTACAACTGATATTTAAAATATATAAAATGCTCACAAAACAGGGAGACAAATGAAACTATCACTTTTTAAAGGGAACAAATTTTCATACTTTTAGATATGTACCAGTTAAGACAATTTCAAACTGGAGTTGACTTCTGATGACTGCAGCTATGACGTAATGAATGTATTTTGTCACCATTCCCATCCAGAATGTTCTTCTGGTTTTCCAGTATAGTCAAAAGCCACTGCCTTCTGTCTCATTATCTAAGTATTACTGTATTTTTTGCACTATAAGTCGCTCGAGACCATAAGGCGCACCTAACTTTTGTGGAGGAAAACAAGGGGAAAAAAATCTGCCTCTGGCTCTTAGCTGGCATCTGGCTGGAATCCTTACAGCAAACAGCATGGTCAGCTTCAGCACATTATCACAGCCTGATTTAGCATGAGCAGCTAATTGGCGGTTGGATCTGCCTCCCGGAATACCACCGATCAGCTGTTCCAAGCTGCAGGGATTGCCACCACCCATGACCATCATTGCCGCTACATGTTATATTTTCGGCCTTCGCGCATCCCATTTTTGGTCTGTTCCAGGCATCAGGGATTGCTGCCGCCACCTATCACTGATCACTGCTACCACCTATTGCCACTGCTTCCTCTCGGTTTATGTGGCGGCAGTAGTCTCCAAGGATCTGAGGTGGTGGTGATTGGAAATCCCCGCTACCCGGAATGAGCTGAAAACTGGATGCACAGAGGCTAAAAATGGGGCACACGGAGGCTGAAAATGGGGTTTGTGGAGGCTGAAAACGGGGCACATGGAGGCTGAAAATGGGGTGCATAGAGGCTGAAGGGTGGGGGCTGGCAGATGGGCAGGGCTTCAGCAACATTTGCTCTGTACGATGCACAGACATTTCCACCCACTTTGGGAAGGGAAATACGTCTTATAGTATGAAAAATACAGTAACTAGATATGATTTCATTGAGCTTCAGAGATCAGCGCAGGGAAACTACTGGAAGTCCTTGACTTACAACTACAACTGAAACCCAAAAGTTCCACTTCTAAGCAAGAGTTAAGTTTTGCCCCATTTTATGATTTTTCTTGCCACAGTTAAGTGACCCAATGCAGTTGTTAATTTAGAAACAAGGTTGTTAAATGAATCTAGCTTTTCCACTGACCTTGTCAAAAGATCACAAAAAGTGATCACATGACCCCAGAACACTGCAATTATGAACCAGTTGCCAAGCATCTTAATTTTGATCATGTGACCATGGGAACGATCATATGTCATTTTTTTTCAGTACTGTTTTGCTTAACTTTGACTAAACAAATGGTTATAAGCCAAGAACTACCTGTATGTTTCACCATCAAAAGCACACAGAATTAACAGCAATAAAAAATACTCATTCAAGGAGCCTGGGACTTTAGAGCAGGGCTCCTTAACTTTTATGTGCCAGAGGCATCGTTTATCTTTGAAAGCATACGGTGAGCACTCAGAGGAAGTAGCTGTTTTGAAGGACCATTCACAAAATTATGGTTGCAATGGGATGGCCAGTTACAAATATTAGTTTATCAGAAGTCAGATTAATGAGCTTGCCCTCCACTTTCCTTTGTGTTTCTTCTGGCAATAGACACATTCACAGGCAAAGACTGGAGTGCAAGTTTATTTTTTAAAGAAAATCTATGATGCATTATGCTGGATTCCAGAACATTATTGAAAATAGATAGATAGATAGATAGATAGATAGATAGATAGATAGATAGATAGATAGATAGATAGATAGATAGATAGACAGACAGACAGATATATTTAGCAATATATCCACCTCTTATTTAAAGTTTTTAAAATTACAAGTTTTTTTTTAAATCAAATAAAGTATAAAGTAAAGTAGGTGGAGCTAATGGCTGAAAGGTCTATAGGCTGTTGACCATGGGTGGCAGACTTCATTCATAAGCTTAGAGCAACTAAGATCTGCAGTGCTACCAATGTTGTATTAAATGATGCAGTAGTTCAGAATCAAACAAAAGGCTGACCTGACTGTTATACAGTCACTTTTTTTCCAGTGTTATCTGTTCTGCTCTGTTCCTGCATCCAATTCTAACTCATTTTTCAGGCACTAAGCCAAGAAACTTTCTATCTCAATAGCCAATATTTATAACAATATAGTGAATGTAAACAACTAAACCTCCATATTCCAAAGATTAAGAATCACAGCCCTGACTGAGAGAACTAGATCATCCAATAGGATTTTTGTTCATGCTGAAGCATGCTCTTCCTTGCAAACTTATATAATTAAAAATAACTTGTTTTTCAAAATAAGCTCGCCTCAGTTTTTTATCTGTATCTCCCAAACCCTGTTTTATGAGAACCACAGTAATAGAAATTGAACAGACAACACACCACAAAGCATCTCACTTTAGGATCCAGAGGTTTCTTGAAATTTAGAGCATAGCAAACATAAAGCACTTACATCATGATTGCATTGCAATGAGGACCAATAGGAGAAGCAGTCAAAAGGACGGCTTGAGGCTAATTGGCCCCGAACCATTATCTAACATTACATTATATAGCTTAACCCTCCAAGCACATGACTTTCAGGATTTTGCCACATTGTCATAACAACTGGGGCAACTTCCCTTCCCTCCTACCTCAGTATTTCAACACTACTATTTCATCATGTATTGTTGACATTCAGTTCCCTATTTCCAAAACCTAGTTCCTCATTTCCCGTAGCCCCAGCACACTGCATCCTGTAAAATAAGGAACCAAGGATGTGAGGAAAGAGAATCCATACATTGAAGCATACTTGCAAGTCACAACTTCAACAGACAGAATAATATTACATCCATTTCAGGCCCTGCGAGTCTTACAATTTCCTTGACCAGAAAGCACAGAGAGATCTATAATTATTTTTCTCACAGTAACCATTCAGTTAGAACTTAATGGAAAAAGTGACAACTGACCGTTTTTCATACTAACAACCACTGCAGCAATCCCATGCTCACATGATCAAAATACAGTCCAATCACATTGACATCAACTGTTATACAATTATCAAGTAAGAATCATGTAATACACATGTATAACACTAAGCCCCATAAAACTCCCAAGTATTGATATCCAGGGATGAAATCAGTGGTGGGATTCAATTTTTTTTACTACCGGTTCTGTAGACGTGGCTTGGTGGGCGTGGCAGGGGAAGGGTTGTGATGACCCAGAGTATCTCAGAAATATAACAAAACCCAAAACGTAAAAGTCCTTTAATACCTTCAACTTGGCTTCACTGTTTAATTATTCACAGTGGAAAAGTAAACTATTTTCAAAATAACATTCCAAAGGAAAGAAACACAGTTCAAATTCAAAGAGCCGATAACGAAGCAAAAACCAAAAACAAGCCGCACTGAATAAAGTTCCATGACAGACCAGGATAGATAATTGCCAACTTCAGGAAGATAACCAGGTACAGTCCGTTGGAAGAACATCAACCAAGACAAACCTTCTTCAGGAATAAAACACTAAATTGTCTCCAGCGTCTGTTAGCATGCAGATCCAAACTCTTATGCAGATCTCACACCTCCAACCCATGAATAGGATCATGGCCCTCTCCTCCTGAGTAGACCACGTTTTACCCTGATCCTTTCTTCCCTGCGTGCCCTAGGATGGATAAGGGATGGGCCTGGGTCCTCCTCTGACTGCTCAGAGTCAATCTCCACCAGGGGCATGACAAGGATACTGTAAAATCTCCAATCAGAGGAGGTATTTGCCGATTCTCCGAACTACTCAAAATTTCTGCTACCGGTTCTCCAGAACTGGTCAGAACCTGCTGAATACCACCTCTAGATGAAATGTATTTTAACAATATTAATACCAAACAAAAAGGAAAACCTAAATACTACCCATCTTCTCTGTTGCAGAATTGCTATACAACAATGTATGCTGCTCTGAGTTCAATCCTGATGCAATACTTTGGATACCCATAAAAATCAAGTGTGTTAGAAAAAACACTCTCTTGGTATAATGTTTATTTCTAATAATCAAGAAACATTGTCAAATTAAAAGGAGGTGTTGCCATTCATACATTCAGGCTTTTTCTGTCTAACCTGGAGGCAATAAAGTAATTAAATGATTAGGATTCAATAGGAAGCTACAGTTAAAACACAATCACAATAAAACAGGAGTGTGAAACTCACGGTTCGTGAGCCAGAGGTGTCACATGCTGGCCTTGCCCCTACCCGGTTTAGTGAAGGGGTAAAAAGTCCCGATTCATCATGTGACAACACAAGTTTGACACCCCTGCAATAAAATATCTATCAGTTCTAGTCGACAGAGTAACAGTATGGAGCCTTATTAAGGTGGTGTGCTCTAACAGGAGCCTTCTGCTATAATTTAGTATACAAATAATGGTTTAAGGCACAAAGACAGGACACACAGATGGGTCTCAATTAAAAAAGCATTAGAATCAGTGTTTCAGATACTTTTTCACTGTGACATTTGTTGTAATGATGAGGCAGTCAAGTTGTTGGATCATGAACAACTGAATTATGATGATGATCTTTATTGGAGTATAGTCTTTGCATTTATATACATTTTTAGTTATCCTCCATCATTGGTTAACTTTGGTTACTACTTAACTTTTGTTACTGTTTAGTACAGTAATCCATACAATTAATTATCTCTAGTTAAAGTCTAACATATGTCTATTTCCCCTCTCTAATCCTCCTTTATCCATAGATTAGTGACTTTGTTTGCCTGAGTTGTATTTGCTTGGAAACATTCTTTATCTAAATTTCAGGAGTATAGCATTCCACTTTTTAAAAAAAACACCCATACATTATTTTTGGATAATTTTGCCAAATTATAGTTCTGAGAATGTAGCGATTCAAGATATAACCTTTATTTCATAGTGGCTTCACGTAAAAAATATAAGAATCCACAAATGTATCCAAGATGAACCTGATGTCACATACATTTTTAAGACAACACAGCTCCACTTTTGAAGACAATTAACTCATATCGGAGGTATTAGACCTGTCCTAACGACGACCAACAGCATGCAAATTAAACAGCATGAAACCTACAGGTAGTCCTCAACGTATGACTGCTATTGAGCCCAACATTAAAGTTTCTAAGAGAGAAATTTGTTGAATTTTGCCCCATTTTATGACTTTTCTTGCCACATTTGTTAAATGAACCACTGCAGTTGTTAAATTAGAAACAGAGTCATTAAGTGAATCTGGTTTCCCCATAAACTTGGCTTGTCAGAAGATGGCAAAAGGTAACCCTGGGACAACACTGCAACCATGGAAAATGTGAGTTGGGTGGCAAGCATCCAATCAGGTGACCATGGGGAAGGCTGCCACAGTTGTTAAGTGTGAAAAACGATGTCACTTTTTTTCTTACAATACTAGACAACACAATATCAACAATATCAAAGAGATCTGATGTTGCAGTATCTAAAGTTACTCCTGTGCATAGTCACGTAGCAGAAAATGAGTCATACCTGAAAAAAGGCCGAAGGCAACAAACAACTCCATATTAGGCAAAAGAACTGGCAAAGAACAAATAAGCTCCATAAGCTCCCTTATCTCTAAGTTAGGTGACTACTCAATAAAAGAGAACGTAACCAGTCCTCTGGGCGCTCTCATCAAGAAGATTCATTGTGTCCGTGTGGTTCTTCTTAATCGATGCGAGGTCCGGTCACCTAGGCGGGTGGTCGAAACTCTGCCAGTTCTCGCCGGGTGATCTCTTCCACTGCGGTGTCTAACAAACTTCACAATCTTCAAGTTTCTAAGTTCTTTCCATATCTCAAGACTTAAAATAGACATCTAACATCAAAAACGTCGTCAAAAAAACAAAGAATGTTCTTTCTGCGCCAACTCAGAAAGCTCAAACTGCCCAAGGAGCTGCTGATACAATTCTACAGAGGAATTATTAGGTCTGTCATCTGCACCTCTATAATTGTCTGGTTTGGCTCTGCAACCAACAAGACAGACACAAGACTTACACTTCAGAGAGTAATTCGGACTGCAGAAAAAAGAATTGCTACCAACCTGCCTTCCATTGAGGACCTGTATGCTGCACAAGTCAAAAAAGAGGGCTGTGAAAATATCTACAGACCCCTCACATCCTGGACATAAATTGTTTCAACTTCTACCCTCAAAATGACACTATAGGGCACTGCACATCAGAACAACTAGACACAAGGACAGTCTTTCCCAAATGCCATCACTCTGCTAAACAATTAATTCACATAAAACTGTCAAACTGTTTAGTAAGACTGTATTACTATTATTCCGCTCATCCTTCCTAGTACTTATCTCTTCTCACTTATGATTATAACCATGTTGCGTGTATCTTTATAATTTATAATGCTTTGTTTCCTGGTATGATTTGATTGCTTTTTAGTAACCTATGACTATCACTAAGTGTTGTGCCTTATGATTCTTGATGAATATATTTTATTTTTCTTTTATGTACACTGAGAGCATGTGCACCAAAGACAAATTCCTTGTGTGTCCAATCACACCGGGCCAATAAAAGAATTCTTTCTTTCTTTCTTTCTTTCCTTTTCTTTTCTTTTCTTTTCTTTCTCTCTCTCTGTGTGTAACTTCAAAGCATCCAAAGAGGTGACCCTGGGGAAGGCCGCCAGGATCGTTAAGTGTGAAAAACGGTCATAGGTCACTTTTTCCCCAGTGCCGTTGTAGGAACTTCAAACGGTCACAAAGTCAAGGGTTGTAAGTCGAGGACTACCTGTATGAAGATCAGCACAGGACCGATGTCCAACCCGCAGGCCTTAGAAGGGTGGCCACCTTTCTCGACCCCTCGGATGTGGCGCACCTCTTGGTGCCGAACAGCGCCCTCAGGGCAATATCCTGGGCGCCATCTCGAGCAGATCAGCTTGGAGTGCTGGATGAGTCTGGCTTTCTGTAAATTCGTCCTTAGGAGGCTATCAGCGGCATCCCAAGGCAACCTGGCGCACAACGTTTTCAAGTGCGTAACAGAAGCATCGCTATCCGGAGCCACCTGGAGCCCCGCCTCTGCCCCGCTTTCTTTCCGGAGCCCGCCCGCATCTTAAAAGGCCCAACGGCAGCCTTACTCACCGACCTCTTTCTCTCGGTTTTTGCCCTCGGGACGGAAGCGATCCAGGCGAGCTCCGCGTCAGGAGTTCCGTCGCCCACGACGCCCAAACGGACGAGGAGAAAATTGAACCACCACCACCGGCAGCCCCCCCCCCCNGCGCCCCCCCCCCCTCTCCCTTGCCCACAGAAACAACAGTCCGCAGGAGACCCGGAAGCGGAAGCGACTTCTCAGGCTGCGGCAGAGGTTGGGAGAGCGGGAATGGCCTTCTATGGCACGTGGGCGGAGGGAGTGGAGCGGGAGGGTGGAGCGGTTTGAAAGACGTGGGCGCCGAGAAGCGCTGCCTGCTTGCGTGGCAAGCAATCTTCGCCGTTGAAAGGCGCGCGATTCAAAAGGCGCGCTCCGGAGCGGCCTCATACCGGGGACCCCTTATAACATCCGTCCCTTTTCCGGGCTCCGCGTGTATTTATTTTTATTTATTTGTCAAGGGATTATAAGATCGCTTATAATATGGATACATATATCCATGGATACATCTAAGAAAAATAAAAGAAACAACAGGATAGGGACGGTAGGCACATTGGTGCGCTTATATACGCCCCCTATAGACCTCTTAGGAAAGGGGTGAGGTCAATAGTAGACAGTCCAAGGTTAAAGTTTTTGGGGCTTGGGGAAGAAACCACAGAGTCAGGTTGAGGATTCCAAACATTGACCACTCTGTTGCGTCAATGTATGGAATACATAGGTAGAACTCGACTTCACAAGAGTTCCTTGAGTGCAGAGGTCTCCAAACTTGGCAATTTTTTAACACTTGTGGATTTCAACTCCATAGCTGGCTGGAGAATTCTGGACTTAGTTGCCAAGTTTGGAGACCCCTGCTTTAGTGACTGTTCAAAGTTACAAGGGCAATGAAAAAAGTGACTTATGGCCGTTTTTTCAGAGTTATGACCTTTGAAGCATCCCCATTGTCCATGATCAAAATTCAGGCACTTGGCAAAGGGTTCATATTTGTAACAATTGCAGTGTCACGTGATCACCTTTTGCAACTTCTGACAAGCAGCGTCAACGGGGAAGCCAGATTCACTTGAACAACCATGTTACTTAACTTTTCAACTGCAGTGATTCACTTAACAACCGTGGCAAGGAAAGTCGCAAAATGGGCAAAACTCACTTAACAAATGTTTCGCTTAACAGAAATGTTGGGTTTGAGTTGGAACTTGAGGACTACTTGTACATTATATTCCTGGTCAGAGATTCTCCTCCCTAGGATCTCTAGCCTTTGCCCCACACCATAATGGAGTTCTCAATGAGAGTCACTGCACTGTCCCCATGATGTAGCATTATAATGATTCACACGGTGCTTCTCGGAATGGGAAAGTCTGCTCCATGTGCCAGATCTTGCCTGGGGACATCTTCACATAGTCTGCGCAAAAGGAGTTCTGATGCCAGGACATCCTTGGTCTGCATATAGGAGTGTGGCCAAGTGCCAACTCTGGCTTAGTTTACCTGGTGTGATGGGCCAATTAATCAAGCAGAGTGGAGGGAAGTGTCCTTGGTTTACATTTCTTTTAGTGACCAGTCAAAGTTACAACAGCAGTGAAATATGTGATTTTTCAGTTACGATCTTTGCAGCATCTCCAAGATCATGTGATCAAAATTCACATGCCTGGCAACTGGTTCATATTTATGACTTTTCCAACATCATATGATCACTTTTGTGACCTCACAAGCAACAAAGAAGCCACTGAACAACCGGGTTACTAACATATCAGCTGCAGTGATTCACTTAACTCTGGCAAGAAAAGTCGTAACCTGGGACAAAACTCACTTGACAAATGTCTCACTTAGCAACAGAAACATTGAGCTCAGTTGTGCTCGTAAGTTGAGAACTACCTGTACTTTAGTTCTGCACAGGAGCAAGAGGCATTTCGCTGATTGCTTCAGCAAAAGCAAAGCCCTGAATCATGTTTACATCAAGCTTTTTATAATGATTGCACAAGGAAGCATAAGGTTATAATTTCAATTTTTGGACAGTTGTCACTTCCTAGATCTAATTACTGCAATCCCAAGTAGAAGGACAATCAGCCAACACTGCAAAAGGGAAATGCAAGAAGGAACAAACCAGGTTTCTGGCTCCATCTTATGGCTGTTGGAGGAACCTCAGCCAATCATAATTACAGCATTCTCTGAAATATACAACAGTATTAAATGACTATCCTGGTTTATATATTGCCAACCCAACTGTTAGGTGACTATCATTCCTAACAATTCCAAGAAGCTGGCCACTACTTTTAGATCTCCAGTTATTCCAGGCACAGTGGTTAGAATGAAATACTGCAGGCTACTTCTGCTGATAACTGTCTGGCAGCAGTTTGGTAGTTTGGGTCTCATCTGCTCAGGGTTAACTCAACCTTCCATCTGAGGTGGGTAAAATGAGGACCCAGATTGTTGGGGGCAATAGGCTGACTCTCTAAACCACTTAGAGAGGGCTGTAAAGCACTGTGAAACAGTAAATAAGTCTAAGTGCTGTTGCTATTTGGTGTATTGGATGTGTTTCAACAACAGTTCCATGTTTTCATGTGTTTCAAGTATGCAACATAGCCAATAGCTACTGTAGAATGTACATTGCCATCGTATAAAAACAACAGAGCACAACTATATATTGATCCATTGCTTTCATATGTTTAAGAAGCAAATGTTTTTACACAAGGGAACAAAGAAGAGAAGTTAAAATATGGGAAGCTGTCCACGCAGAAAAAAATGGAGCTATGTGTGCTTGATGTGTCTGGCTTTCTGCAAATTAGTAGTTATTATAAGATGCAGGGATAGAAAGATTCATCTTGCATCTACAACAAAATGGAGAGTGGACAGTTGTGAAGCTATGCAAAGATAGGATAGAATAGAATTTGTATGATTTTCTTTTTTAAAAATTACACAATCTCCATCCACAATAAATCAAACAAAAATAACATTTCTGGGTATTTTATTAGTTTTTAATTTTTCACTTCCAGGCAGTAGCAGACACAATAGGCCAGTAAATCTGTGCAAGACTGCCCCCCTTTGTTCAAATCCCAGCAGCCTCTAATGCTACTTCCAGGTTCTCAACAGAAGCTACGCAGAAAGGCAATGGGAATCTATTATCTATAAAGATCTTTGCTGCAAATCTTGCTTCGATGGCAAGGACATTCCAAGCCAGTGGTAGCCAAATATTTATTGTCAAGGTGGGGAAGGGCAAGATTAAAAAACCAGAAAGACCCATCAGTACATTCCTTTCTCCAAGACCCTATTGTCAGATTTCTACCTTAGAACTGTAATAATGTAAAAAAATAATTAAAAAAGGACTGTTCACAGCAAGGCTATAATACTGACACAGAGATTAGGATCAAGGAAAACTAGATTCTATAGGAATGATGAGGAGTGTGGGCTAAGACCAGACAGTTTTAATGAAAAAAGAGATTAAGAAAAATAATTTAAAAAGATTCGGGTTCAGTTGGCACTGAATAATGAAGGCCTCATCAGCAATCAAGAAAGCACCTACAAAAAATAACATATATCAAGGTAAGAAAATCAGTTTATATTTTGGATTTATGTGTTGCCATAGTTTTAACTAAGGTTTGTTAAATAACCAATAATTTGCTGCACAAATATGAACCAAAAAACAAGCCATATTATAGCTTGCCATAATGTGTGAGCTCACTATCTTAGCTGAGCCAGGAATTGCAGCTGATGTTCCCTAATATCTTATTTTGTTAATTCTATTTTCAGTGCCCTAAGAAGTTGGCATAATCAGTTCTTGGGGCTCAGATTCGTATCAATGGCTGATCTGATAAACCATTAGTGGTGTGGATACACACTATCCCTAAAATAGATATTACATACTGTATATTCCAGACCCCTCCCAGCAACATAAGGAAATGTAGGATAAATATACACATATGGTCCTTCTCTCCATTTCAGGGAGGCATCCAGACATGTCCTTGGGCCTAGACTTTCTTTGAATTCCTTAAAAATTTGGATGTATGTGTTCAATCTTTCCCAATCAAAAGCCAGGAGTAATACCAAGCCAATTAACTCACCAGCTCAACGATCAGTAGTTGTGCGCAAATCTGTAGTCAGTGGATCATGCTGGATTGTCTGATGCAACATGAGGGCAAGCAACCCAGCCCGGTTAGTCATAGCCATCCGAACATTTCGTTCCTGCTCAAACAGCTCATCCAGCTTGTACCACTGCCAATGAATAAAGACATCCTAAATTACTATTGCCATTCTTAGATCAACCCCAGGAAAACTATTTCTTCAACAGGTCTATATATAGAGAAGGCTCCCTGTTCACTTCTTGACATCTCCAGGTTGATCTGGAGCTGAAAAGCTGAAGAGTTGATGCCAGCTCATGTGAAAAATTCTGGACTAGAGGGGGTAGTTGTCCGATTTATAAAGTTATTTTTAAATAAATAAATGTTTAATAAAAGGTTAAATCTTTGTGTTCCTACATGATTCTGAACGTACCACACGCACTCGCTCCAAGTCCACTTCAGCCCGGCGCAACTTCTCCCAGCAGTAGTGCCGATTGCATTTCCGTTTGGGCACCCGGCAGAAATCTCCAGTGAGCTCAAACACATCTTTTACCATGGGGCAACCACACACCTCGTCTGCCGAAACCTACAAGAAAAAGTCCGAGTCAAGATTCAGCAGGAGAAACCGAGAGTTACGTCTACCCTGACCAAATACTTCCCCATCCTGTGACACCCCAAAGGCAGCTAAGAAAAAGATGTAATTCTAACAGTATTGGTGATACAGACTTGATCATTTACACAACTTATTCTGGACAGTACAGTCTTCCTACTCTGGGGAAATATTACTCCACCATGCCCCCAGTTAAGGGTTCAACAGATACTGCCAGAATCTATATGAAACTTAGTTGTACAGGTACAAGTCTGTATCTTTATGTATGTATATATATATGTATGTGTATATGTGTATCTGTACAGATATATACACATACAGCCACACACAAAATATAAAATATTTAAATCCTAAGATTTAAAAAACTTTTATTCTGAAATGAAATCCATATATGGCGGTCTACAGTTTCCTTGCACTGTTAGCAGAAACACGGAGCCCACTTTACAAACTGGTACTTTTCTAATGAATTTTGACAGTGGCTAACTTCCACAAAGATCTACCCTGGCCCCTCAAAAGGAATTCAACTCTGTGCTTACTTTTGGGTCACGGGAATGTTCTGGGCATAGGACTTGCAAACGTTTGCAGTATGTCTTGCTTTGTGGGTTGTAGACATCACAGAAAAGACGAGTAGCTCTAGGAGGGGGAAAAAAACAACAACCATGCATAATTTTACATACTTCAAACACGTCTCCCACTTTTTTTTTCCTAAGTTAAAAAGCCTGCAAAGATTTAGTACCAACCATTTGTACTCTTCCTATCTAGATATAGAAGCAATCTTCAATCATATGACTGGTCATTTAATGATCATCTAAAAAAAGGTTATTTAGAACCCATCCTCAAAGTTATGATTGCTGCACCAACCCATGGTCATATGATCACATTTTGGGTGCTTGTCATTTGTTTTGTCATTTTTTCCATACATGGCTGGAAAAAATGACAAAACAGCATATAGACTTGAAATCAGAGATATTTTTATTGGGTATCTTACCTGAAGGATATAGTAAAGAATTGACATATTTGATTATAAATGTTTTGACAGCAGCAGAATTGTATTTGCCAAAAATTGGAAAAGTGAAAAAAATTCCAATAGAAGACGAGGTGATTAAGAAAATAATGGAATGTGCAGAAATGAGTATATTGACATTAGCAATTAGAGAACAAAAAGACAAAGAGTATTATAAAATTTGGGACTTATTTTATCAATGGTTAAATAAGAAAATAAGGAAATAAAATACAATACAATATAAACACGTCATAGTAAAGATAAGACAATGTAATGATATGTTATAATTAACTATAATGAAATGAATGGTATTATGAACTAGGTTTTGTAAACGTTGAAACTTGCTTGAAAAGGATGATATGAATTTACAATTAAAGTCCAATAAGAAGTTAATAATAATATAATATGCATAGTTGATTTATATAATATGAATTTTAATAATATATCTAAAATGGAAAGACTGTTGATATTGTGCACAAGAAGATATGTACCAACTGACATACTGTACAATGAAAATATGGTTTTATGTTTTGTGTTTATGTTTGTTGTTAAAAAATAAAAAAAATGAGGGGAAAAAAAACAGCTTGCATTTACAAGTCACACAACTGCATTTTCCAAAGCTTTTCAGCAAAAAAACTGCCTATTAGAGAAACTGCATTTGGATTTATAACCATGTGGTCCCCCCTTAACAACCACAGTCAGTTGCTTCATGACCATCGTAAAAATGGGTGTAAAATCAAGTCCAGTCACACACATCGTGACTCAACTTATGACCACAACTTACAACCAAAATTCCAAGGCTGAACTGTGGTCAAGGACAACCTGTACTGGCAACCTGCTTCCTTGCCTTATTGCCACATCATGCTTTTTATATTGAGACTGATTTCTGCTGTTACTGGAATTCATTTATCTGTATGTACACTTTCTGCTTTTTTTATAACCTTTGCTAGTTTGGTTATTGACTTATTTCATTCACAAGTTTTATAGCTCATCCCCATCTACAACCTGAGCAGAGTATGACAGAATAAAACTGCAGATTAAGAACAAACAAACAAAAAAAAGACATGAAATGCCTGCCACTTGGTCTATGTCCCCCTCACATCGTAATGTTCTTACCGCAGTCAGATTAACCTTGGCAAAGCAAAATGTAAACTGATATTATACTATGTAGGGTTTCATAGATTAGCACTTTGAATTGGTCCCAGACACCTTCTTGTAATTATTGCAACAATTTTAGTTGTGGCATTAATCTACTGTGATAGGATTATCTCATCAACATTAACATTTTGAATCAGGTTTTGGATCGTATTCAAAGATAGTCCCAAGAAGAATGTGTTACAATAATCCAACTGAGCAATGACCAAACTATGCATTATTGTGGTTGAAGTATTCTGCTCTAGGTAGAATCATAATTAGCATACCAGCCAAGGTGGTGTAAGCAACACAAACACACAGCTTGTATCTGTTCAAGCTGCAGCCACAAATCCAGGAGAACCCCC
Organism: Laticauda laticaudata; assembly: GCA_004320025.1. Lineage (NCBI taxonomy): Eukaryota > Metazoa > Chordata > Lepidosauria > Squamata > Elapidae > Laticauda > Laticauda laticaudata. The sequence goes on from BHFT01040628.1 coordinate 22,190, forward strand.
AGATCACAAACAAGAGATTGTCACCTCATCCAAAATAAAGTTGTGGGACTGGTGTTCCCAAATGCTGAACAAAAAGCAACTAGGCTTTGCAATAATTCAGTCTTATTTTGCCTTATACAGATCCTGACAACCTCCAGACACCAATTCAAGCTTTCAACAGAATCCCTAGTCTGACTTGGGATAGCAATGTACAACTGGATATCATCTGAACACTGATGACACCTCACCCAAACTGTCAATGACTTCTCCTAATGGCATTATACAAGTTTTAATTAATAGGGCAGACAGCACTGAACCTCATGGTACCCTGTATTGTAGTGCTGGCCTAGAATGTCCTAGAATGGGAAGCTTGGAGAACTTCACACAAGTGAACATGAGCCTAGGAATTTTAGAAAGATTTTGTTTAACTTGCTGTTCCCCTCAAAGTGGTTATATAACAGCAAAGACAGCTTATAAACAATTTCACACACAAATATATACACAGGCCCCATCATAATTCCAGCAGAAACAGCAAAAAACAACACCAGAATGGCAATGCAATAAGGCTATACTGCATTGGAAAGGAGAAGAAATATAATTGGATGAATATAGTCGTTTGAAGGAGGGGGGGATGTCTTTCTATAAGAGGAATATAGGTATCTGAAAGAAAAAAGTTCCTTAAAGATGATCCTAAAGGAGAGGGACTTGTATTATTTTTCCCCCCGTTTATTCTTCCTGGGGAGGGGATGTCTTAACTTTAGGACCATCTTTTCAGGAAATTAAAATAGGGTGGATACTTTATCTCAAATGAATAGAAAAGAGTGGGTGGCCAGTGCTTGATAGCAATGAACTCAGGTTTCTTACCCTTCAATACGTGTCGGATACATAGACCCAAAAGATGTCTGGCTCTCATACTGCAGAGGGAAGAAACAGTAAAGCACAGTTGTAAAGTCTGAATAGAAGAAAAACACTGCAGTCATCGTTAAATGAGGAAACATTAGTCAATATTGTGAATGCTAGTACCTAACATGAAAGCTCAGAAGCCTACTTATCTCACGCAAAGTTTTTTAAAGGGTTGCAAGATTTTGTTAATTTCAAAAGTGGAAGTTCAGGTAAGCCAAAAGATGCTTTTTCAGGAGGAACCCGACTTCCTTGTTTTTTTTTCCCTTTGAAGATGTTTCACTTCTCATCCAAGAAGTTTCTTCAGCTCTGACAGGATAGCAGGGAATGGAAGTATAGGAAAAGTTGCCATTAAGTGAGGGTTACCTGTGTGCTTATGAGGCACTGACAACAAAATAGCAGCAGAGAAGGGAAAAGATTGGAGGTGAGCAGACCAGTGGAGTACAGTGCAATAAGCCATCAATAACAATTCAGGGAGGGGAGGGAAAGTATTGGGAAGACTAGTGGACGAGCAAGTGGGAAAAGGAGATATACAGCTTCACGACCAGCAGTTGCAGGGAGGAAGGAAGGAAGGAAAGGAAGGAAGGTGATCGGAAGACTGAGGGACAAGTGGGAGGTGGGATTACAGTATACAAGTAATCCTTGACTTACAACCGCAATGAAGCCCAAAAATTTATGTTGCTAAGTGAGACATTTGTTAAGTGAATTCTGCCCTTTTACAGCCTTAACTTGCCACAGTTGTCACGTGAATCACTGAAGTTGTTAAGCTAGCAATTTGGTTGCTAGGTGAATCTGATTTTCCCAGTGACTCTGTCAGAAGGTCGCAAAAGGTGATCACACGACCCCAGGACATTGCAACTGTCACAAATATGAACTGGTTGTCAAGTGCCTGGATTTTGGTCACGTAACCATGGGAATGTTGCAATGGTGGTAAGTGTGAAAAACGGTCATAAGTCCCTTTCTCCATGTCACTGTAACTGCGAACAGTAACTAAACGAACTGTTGTAAGTTGAGGACTTACCTTACCCTTCTAGGTATATAGCCCCTGCCATGGCAACAGAAGGACTGACACACACTAGCTGTAACCTTCACTCCTTCTTATCAGCCACATCTTGGCTTCTTCCCCAATTTACCCCCAATCAATTTTTATTATGTCTTGTTTTTATTCTTTGTATGATGTTTTATATTATAGCTGATTGTCCAAAGTTCAGAGTTTTAAGATGAGCAGCCATATAAACATTTAAATAAATCACACCTGCCCTCAACATCCCCATTTGTTTCACCATCTGAAAATGTGCCATGCATGGACATTTTGCATGTCCCTAAAGGTTTGATAATCTTTTCCGTCACGTTAATCCCTGAAGCCTTAATTATACAATCTTGGGGGGAGGGGATAATAATGGTGATTTATCTTCATTTAATGAAAATTGCTTGCATAAATGCTAATTGGCTGCCTTCATAAAACAGATGAAGCTACAACTAAATACCCAGACTTTCGTATTGTTGTAGTTTGGCATCTTCCATTCTCAAATACTCATTTAACTGATTAATACTCCTTTTTCTCAAATATTTTTCCCATGTTTTTAAATGCTTTCCACTATCATACACCACTTTGTATTAAAACTGAATAAAGAATGATTAAGAGAACTGCAAACAACTATTTCATACAACCATAGCTAACAAGAATGTTTCTGATCCTTATTAAAAAAAAAATCATTAACAGTATGATTGCTGTTGCCATCCCGCTTATATATCATCTGTGGTCCTGAAAGCTGTGAGTTAAAAGGCAACTGAAACTGAGCATATGGCTATTTTTTGCAAATCATATTAAGCCACAGTTGCTATTTAAAAAATTCAACAATAAATCATGGTCCATTTACTGATTCCTCTCAATATTTCACATCGTACTAACCCAAAGCAAGGAAAACATCTTATGGTTTGGGTATAAGTAGTCCTCAGATGATGATGGCAATTGGGTCCAGGTTTACTATTGCTAAATGATGTGGACATAATGCAGTGTTAGATGACTATATCACTTAGTAACAACAATCCCAGTTATCATCATCATCCCAGGACTCCAAAGGTTATTAAGCAAGAAGAGGCAAGAGTCCCAGTTGAGCAGAAGACTCTGTCATGGAGGTACTGCAGGTAGACATTGGGGAGTACAGGTGGGCAGGCCAGCGTGATAGGAACTGCTGGCAGGCTGGCAAGGACAACACATTAGCACTGGGGAGCACCAGACCAACAAGGACAGTAGAGGAAGCAGCAATGGCTGCAGGCAAGCACTAGGGAGCGCAAGTAAGCAGGTTTGTTACAGAATATGAAAGCAATAGCACCGAGACTTATATACCACTTCACCGTGCTTTTACAGCCCTCTCTAAGTGATTTACAGAGTCAGCATATTGCACCCAACAATCCTTATTTTACCAACTTGGGAAGAAGGGAAGGCTGAGTCAACCTTAAGCCTGGTGAGATTCGAACTACCAAATTGCAGGCAGCAGCAGTAGTCTGCAGTACCGCACTCTAACCACTGTGCCACCACGGCTCACGATATCCCACGGAATCTCATATCCCATAGTGGAGCTCCTTGGAAGAAAATGTGGCAGGTAGTGACTTGCTACCTTTCTTATCAGGTTCCCAGTTGACTTTGCATGGAGATCATGGAGATGTTGCAATTTTGCAGACCAGGTGTAAATCTCCCGTCATACAGCAATGTTGTGATTTTAGAAGTCGTTGAATGGGTAGTTGCAACTTGAGAACTACTTATGCAATGCTTAAATCCTTCAAAATGCAATTCAATAGCATACTGAAGCAGCACTGGGAAAACCGACATACCTTGGCATAACATCTTTCCATGTGGCGAAGGGCAACTTTGGGGTTGATGGGATGGCCACAGGAGACACAGAATATCTGCAAATCTGTGTCATCACTGTCTCCTTCACTGGTCTAAGAAACAAGCAGAGGTCAAAACAATAAATTGAATTTTAGAAAAGAGAATAGCACCTTATCCCATATATGTACAGAACTTTTTAATCCAAACCAGGCAAAGAACCACCAAGAATCAGGCAACAACCCAACTACAGACAATTATGTTTTGGCAGTCATGCATAAGGCGGTGAGAGGGTGGCTTGTTTTTTAGTACAGCTTCTTGAACAAATCAGATCAGGATACACTCAGAAAGCTAAGCCTTAAAGAGGAGCCATTCGTGTAGTGATGAATATGCTGGGCTTGAAATCAGGAGACTGCAAGTTCTAGACCTTTCTCAGGCATGAAAGCCGGCTGAGCAACTGTCTCTCTCTCCCTCTCTCTCCTTCTCTCTCTCTCTCTTTCTCTCTCTCTGCCAAATCCACCTCACAGGATTGTTGATATGAGGAAAATAGGAGGCAGGAATGTTCGGTATCCTATCTTGAATTGTCTCTTTTTTTAAAAAAAGGTGAGAAAATATATCACACAACACTAATTAAACAAATCATATTATCATGAAGCACTATATGCAAATCTTGCCATTTTCCCAACCAAACTTGCAGAACCAGGTTATTAAGCCCCCCCCTTTTTTTGGGGGGGAGGGTGATGTTTGTCTGTGTACAGGCACCTCAAATCAGTGCTGACTCCTGACAACTACCTGTAGTCCTTGGATTATGACCCTAACTGAAACAGGAATTTCCACTGGTAAGCAAAGTGGAAATTATACACAATATTATGTGACTTAACAACAGCACTCCAAGCAATCCAGATTGCAGCTGTTAGGCCAGGACTGTACAGTCATTAGGCGAGGACCTTACATTTCTCCTACTCTGTGCAACTGCCTCTGCTACAACTACAACCCCCCACCTATCTCTCCCCCTCCCTGCAACCTCCACCTAGGTGGATGTGGAGTACCCTGCATTCCATCTGCCCCTGCTATGACCCTCACTATCCCATGCTGACTTCACTGTCTTCCTCCCACTGCTGATCCAGAATCCAGGTACTGGGCAAGGGCGCAGACCAGGAATGCACTCAGTGGGTGTGGCAGGGTAATGAAACCTCGTCTGCCGAACAGCGCTTGCCAGGCTCAGTCGGGGAGGAGGCAGGCAGCATTGCAAGAGGAGAAGCCCAGTCTTCTGCCATAATAGCAAGAAGCGATAGTCCACAGACTGTGGTGAGCACAAGATGGGACAGCAAGAGTTAATGTGCTGCCTTGCCAGGCAAGGCAGCAGTGGCTGCCTAGGTGAAGGTGGCAGCTGTGCAGGAGATGATGTTCAGGCTGGTAGCAGAACTGGAGGAAGCAGAAGGATGGGGAAAAGGTGTAAGCCATCCTCTGCAACTCACGTTGGAAGCGCTCCTGAAGATCTGGCCTGTGGTCTCCAAAGAGAGGCGGAGGCAAGCCCAGGACCAGCAGGCCTTCTCTGACAGACTCCCTCTTGTAAAGCTGCCTCACAAAGGCCCAGCCGTTTCCAACAAGGAGAAGCCCGCAGACCAGCTCACCGGGAGTTTTTCCAACACAAGGTGTGAAGTATGGGCAGTGCTTCTGGGAAATCCTTGTCCATTTCTTCCAGTTCTGCTGCCATCCTGAGTGACTCCCCCATAGCCACTTTCACTTGGGGAGCCACAGTCGCCTTCCCGAGCAACCAAGTGTGCCACACTTTGCCATCCTCTCCCACTGCACTCTCCACTTTCTGCAGACTATCACACCTCACACTGGCAGTGGAAGAAAGGGCTCCTCTTCCAGCACTGCTGCCTGCCGGACCCAGTAAGATACTGAAATGGGCAGACGAGGCTCCACTGCCCTTGTCATGCACACACTGGGTCTGCACCAGGTCTTGGATCCCAGGCCAGCAGGGTGAACAAATATATGGCAAACATCAGCTGGGGACAGCAGCAGGAGAGGGTGGGTGGAGTGCAGGGCAGCCAAATGGGTAAAGACGGTGGAGAGATAGGCAGGTAGAGGGAGTTCAATGCGTCCTGCGGTCATGAATTTTGATCATGTGATTGCAAGGACACTGCTAAAACTTCAAGGACCAGTAGAAACTACCGTTCCTTTAGTACTGTCATACCTTTGAATAGTTGCTGAACAAATGGCCATAACCTGAGGTTTACCTGTAATTTTCTTGACAAGATTTTCAGAAGGGGTTTGCCTTTGCCTTCTTCTTAGGGCTGAGAGAGAGCCACTAGACAAAAGTCATCCAACTGGCACTGAGGCTAGGGAGAACTAGAACTCGTCGCCATCTAGTTTTTAGTCTAGTAGTGCCTTAACCAAGATACCAGACTGACTCTCTAGGGCACAGGTGTCAAACTCACGTTGCCATCACATGACGTTTCTCTCCTCCACGGAACTGGGGTTGGCGTGGCCTGCAGATGCCACATCTGGCCTGTGGGCCGCCAGTTTGACACCCCTGCTCCAGGGCATTATGTAGACTAGTAAATTAGATCATTTCCATCCAATCACACTTCTCAATAGGCAATGGTAATTCTGCTCCAAATCAGCCTTGAGAAATCTGTCCGATTTTCTCAGATTAGATATTAGGTATCTGCCGCCACATCACTACTGACCTGTTTTTCACTGCGTTCTGCCCACTGTTTTTTGTCCTCCCAGCCAGGAAGCTGAAAAGTTCAGGGTACTTTAAGAGCTGCAGCAATATCACACAGCACATAATGGGTTCAGGCTCATGGAAAATTCCACTCACAATTCACCTCAGAAAGGAGGAAGTAGGCAATTCAATACACTCCACATACTGGTGTATATTTTGTCAATATAATTTGGGGAATGTTTGCTTAGGAAGTAAAAGGGCAGATGTTCTCCTACATCAGGGATGTCAAACTCACGGCCTGTGGGCCAGATGCGTTATGCGCTGGCCATGCCCACCCCCAGTTTAACGAAGAGGGGGGAAAGTGATACGTCATGTGATGACGTGACGTCACAAGTTTGACACCTGTGTCCTATATGCTTGAGAACATTGTAAAAGAATATCCAGTATTAGCTAGTATTCTAACCAAGAATTATTGCTATTTTCTCCTACATTTGTGCACTGTTAAAAACAGAAATGGTCAGGAGTTTCACCATTACACTTTAACTTCAACCTAGAATTATCAAGTGTGGCCAGCCTAAATTAGTCAATGATGCTAATAAGCAAATTGACAAATAAGCAAAGGGATAAATACAATAGACTGGCAGAATAAGTAGCAGCTAAAGCACCTGATTTCTCATTAACCAATTTGTCAAGACAAGAGGATAGATTTCCTATCGTTTAACAGCATTTCCTCTGTGGCTTAAATCAAGCTACTGATATTTTAAAGTATTTGTGAATGTATGTCTATTTATTTACTTATTTCCATTTCTACAGCCACCTATGACTCTGGATGAGTTACAATCTAAGTTGCATAGGTGAAAATAAGTATATGGAGTTCAGAGGCTAAAAAGCTCTAGCTATATCCAAGCTCCCCTATCTGTTCTAAGATGGTGTCCATCAATTCTGTCTCCTCCTCCTCCACGTTTTCCAGGTACCTCTTCATCTTCCTTGATAGCCTGCTGCTTAGCCCGGACAATAAGAGCTTCCAATTCATGGAATTTGCGTTCCATTTCTTGTAACTTAAGCCGGGCCTGCTGCTGCTCCCGCCTTATCCGCTCCAGCAGCTTCTTGCCATGCTCCTCTGCCACACATGGACTTTGTTGCCATTGCTGTATGCGTTGTGGGAGGATCTCATAGATGCGGCTGAAGGAAGGAAGGAAGGAAGGAAGGAAGGAAGGAAGGAAGGAAGGAAGGAAGGAAGGAAGGAAGGAAGGAAGGAAAGGAAAGGAAGGATCATAGTCAATATGATAGAGCAGGAATCAAATACAACATAATATTATTCTACCCAATTCATATGCCTCAGGCAAGTCTTCAAACTTGGCAAGATTAAGACTTGTGGACTTCAACTCCCAGAATTCCTGAGCTAACATTACTGGAGGAGGAATTTTGGGAATTGATGTCAAAAGTCTTAAAGCTGTCAAGTTTGAAGACTCCTGCTCAAGGGTATCATAAGCCTGGAAGGGACTACTTAAGGCAGTGGTCTCCCAACCTTTTGGGCAACAGGAACTGGTTCCATGGAGAGGTTTTTCTGCAGACCAGAAGAGGCATGTGCTGCCTGCATTCCACAGATGGGGCTTTGCGTGTTTACATGGCCAGCTTTCTAGCATGCCACCGACAGGGGGTTGAGGACCTTTGATTTAAGGCATAATAGAACAGCAAGTGTGTCAGATGCTTTCAAAGAAAAGAAAGCCATGAATATATTTTATATGTGCAGAAGGAAAAAGTCCTTTAAAAGTTCTCTGTGCACTACAAAAAATAGTTTCCCATTGTCCTAGTCTACAGCAGAGACAAGCCATGGGAACAAGAAAAAAGTTTACATACCAAAGCCTGGCAGCAGAGATGCCCAGGTACTCTTCTTACCGTAACAGGTGGTTTCTATCATAATACTAGTTCTCAAAACTGTTCCTTTTCTATAGAGATGAAGTTGGAAGGGGTGGGGGGGAAATGCCCATATTTCACTACCAATATCTACCTTACCCTTTCATCTCACTCCAGCACTACAAGCAAAGTCCCCCTCCCTTAATCTACACTAGAAACTAAACACTGAGGAGAAATGGAGCCAAGGAGACATAGTTCTTACTTGGCTGCCAACTTCATTCCGCATTCATCGGAGCAGTACTTGGAGCTAGACCGGGCAGCCTGAATGCAGCCGGGGCCCAGACACTGATGTAAAGAAGAAGGATCTTTGGCATCCACTCGTTCGGCATGTTTTGACCTGTCACGGTGTTTCTGCTTCTGCTTGTGTCGCTTGTATTTCTCGTCCTTCTGTGGAGCAAGAAGCACAAAGAGGGTTCATATTTATAGAGAACTCCAAAGGGAAACCAAACCACTTTTCAGTCCCTTTCTTTCTCCCACGGAGAAAATTCTTAATATGAAGGTCACATTTCTCAGCCTCAAGACTCAGATTTCTTGGGCATCCATGGTTGGGTTTTTTTTTAATATTCTTGTTTTGTTTTGTGCATTCAACAGATGGTTGGTTGAAACTGGAAACCAAGGCCAGACTCAATGTTTCTCAACCTCATCAACTTTAAGAGGTGTAGATTTCAGTTCCCAGAATTCCCCAGCTAGCGTGGATTCTGATTGCTGGAAATTCTGGGAACCAAAGTTCACATATCTTAAAGTAGATGAGGTTGAGAAACACTGGCTAGGCTGGATGGGTCCTGACCTGATCTAAACAGGAAATACTATTTCAGACTCAGTATATATAACAATTTAATTCCTGGACTTCGGAAGCCCAGATTCTCCATCTTTTTCTTACTAAAAAAAACAAAGGCTACAAACCATCACCTATTCACTTTAGCATCTCCCTTATGACTAAAGGTAAAAGTTTCCCCTATTCCGTTATTTCCGACTCTGGGAGTGGTGCCCATTTCAGTATCTTAGCCGAGGGAGCCAGCATTGTCCAAAGACACTTCCATGGTCATGTGGCCAGCATAATTATGCCGAGATGCATGGAATGCTGTTACCTCCCCACCGAAGTGGTACCTATTCATCTACTCACATTTGCATGCTTTCGAACTGCTGGGGGGAATTCTTGTATTTGTATCAATTAAAGGCAGGATGAGGAAAATGTTTCTATGCAATATTCTGCTTTTCCTTCAGAAAGCAGATGGTATCTTTCCCTACCTCTTTCAGTCTGAAGTAGTTCGGGCTAAGAGATGGTGGCACAGACAAAGTCATCCAAAGATTTTCAGTTTAGGTGGGGATTTGGCCCTGGCTCTCCCCACACCAAACCCAACGCCCTTGTCATGACAAGAGTGGCCTACTCCCCTTATTGTGCCAGATGGTTTGTTCATGTTATATGTTATGCAATCAACTACTATTGGCTGAGCTCACAAAATACGCTAGGCGAAAATCAAACAACTCATATTATTCTTTAATATGTCTATATCAGACCATTTTACTCCGAGAAGCACAAAGACGAAGACACAAGCCTAAAGATGAGATTTCGTCGAAACGTCGCCAAGATACTTCCAATTTTACGCGGGAGAAAACCCGGATAACCAAAGATCCATCCATAGATAGATAGATAGAGATAGAGATAGAGATAGATATATAGATATAGATATATAGATATAGATATAGATATAGATATAGATATAGATATAGATATAGATATAGATATAGATATAGATAGCATGCCTTCAGTTACTGATGTCCCTCTTTCCTCCAGCATAATTGCTTATTTTCCCAATCAAGAAGCATCCCAAGATTCTGTGGAGCACATCCTTGCTTTCTCCTTTGGCTACACCTTCCTTTCTTTCCCCAAAGGGGAAAAATGCATCACTATGGTTCACCCCAGAGAGTCGTCCCAAGTACTAGTATATCATTTGCTTAAGGCTGGCTTGCCATCCATTCAACTGTGCCTTTCATATGATTATTTTTTATCTTCATTATGATGTAATGAATCTCAGAATACACATACAGTGTATCAAGATGAGAGGGGCTGAAAACTATCCTTGCATGCAGTAAATAATGTCTAGCTGTTCTTGTGAAAAAGACCAAGTAGCAGATGATTTTAAAAAAGGAGCCATCTCTTCCCCAAAGATCCCACAGAGCTAAGGACAACAACAAAACTGACCTCAATGGGCCTATCATCCCACTTAATGTATCCAGCTGATCGTGTCTTTGTAGCACAGTTCTATCAGGCAGCAATTACATCTCTCTAGCATGGTGTTTCTCAATCTCAGCAACTTAAAAATGGGTGGGCCATCCAAAGATACCATCTTGGGAATTCTGGGAAGTTCACACATCATAAAAAGTTGCTGAGGTTGAGAAACCCTGGATTAGAGCAGAGGCCCCCAACCTTTTGGACACCAGGGACCAATTCTGTGGAGAGAGGTTTTTCCGCAGACCGGAAGGAGAGTGGTTTTGCATGCTGGAGCTTTGCTTGTTCGTGCAGCTCGGTTTCTGGCATGCCGCGGCCCAGTGGTGGTCCTTTGACAAGGGATTGAGGATGGACATTCACTGGTGGACTTTGGGCCAATTACTCACTTTCAGCTCAGCTATACCCCATAAAGTTTATAATCCATAAGGTTTATAAGGGGGGTGGGGGAATGGGAGGATGAAGAACTATGCCTGCTGTATTGAGCTCCTCAATGAAAGACAGAATATATATCTAACAAATAAATAAGTTAACTAGGAAGTTCTTCCATTTCTGATGTCTTGGGCTTGGCTGTTTTAAACCAAGGAGGACAAACATGAAAAACAGGTCCCTCACAAACCATAAAGCAAGCCAACTTTGAGGGACTCCTAAGCACACTGTGGAAGAGATTATAGCTTTAGAGTGTGACCTTCCCCATAAAAAAAATCCCACTTCCCATCTTGTCCGCTTGCCATGTTGGGTACTTACCTTCTTCTCTGACTTCTTTTCCCTGCGCTTGACATGCTTCACTTTCACTGCACGTTTCCGCAACACAGGATCAAGGAAGGGCACATCATCTGTGTCACTGAGCCATGGCTAAAAAAAAAGGAATAAGACAAAAAAAGTGGAGGGGGGAGGAGATTAAGATTTCCAGAACAAGACTTTTAAAAGAAAAGTCAAACAGCAGTCAGCCTTGCTTCCATTTCTTCTTTCAGGAAATACATCCTGTAATTCTATTACTCTGGCCAGCAACTTATTATGTAATAGCATCACTTTAAGAAAAAAAAAAGATACCAGGGTAATACATTTTGGGATTGTTTAAAGAAAGAACAATGAAAATGAAAAATAGACATGTATTTAATACATGAAACTGCATGCTCCAGCTCCATTAATGGCCAAGTTGTCACAGATGCTGACAATCCAAGGGTTTTTTTTTCTCCATGAAGATTGGCACTTAGAAAGGGAAGTACATCTGGCCTAGAAGTCAATGCTGCTGATCTTTAAACTATTAGTTAAGCACACAACAACATCACAACTTGAGTAGAAATTCAGTATCCTTCTCTATTGGGGGCAACCATAAATCCCCCCAGTTTTATGGGAAACATTAAGAGTGTAACATCTGCCTTGGGCTCACTCTGTGAGTCACTCTATTCACATAAGTTGTTTGCAGCTTCCTAGGATCTTTTTAAACGCATTTGAGTTATGACTCTTAAATGCCCAGCTAGTATGGCCAACAGACATGGAAACTATATACCTTTGCCAGTTAGATGCTTTGTAGTTATACAAATAGTCAAGAAGAGATTGGACTGCCATTTGTCAGAAATGGTGCAGGGTCTCCTGCTTGGGCAGGCGAGGGGGGGGGGTTGGACTAGGTGACCTACAAGGTCCCTTCCAACTCTGTTAATTTGTAATCTGTAGTCCTTGCTTAACAACTCTAATTGGGATCAGCAGCTCTGCCACTAAGTAAAATAGCCACTAATGGGGAAATCATGCGACTGTGACTTCCAACTAGACAGAGACAAGACGACTAAATTCCACACCTTTAGCTTTTGTTTGCCTCCTAGCCACTCCCCTGCCTTTGGAATGCTTGAGTGCCTGCTTACTGTCTTATACACTAAAAGCAATGTTATTGCACTCTAGCCCAGAGATGGGAACAATATGCTATGGTTTACTCTCTTGAAAACCCTGTCTCCAATATTTCCACTCTATGGGGAGGAGGGGAAAAAGCAACCCATTTAAGCAACCAATCTCCCCTTTGCCTCACCCTTTCTCACTGCCAGTGCAACCATACAACTTTCTATGCGTAAAAGGGCAAACTCTCTCTTTCAAGGGAGTTTACTCTCTTGAAATCTCTCTCCAATTTTTCAGCTCTGTGGGTGAGACAGGATTAGCCAAAGGAGTGATTGCCTAAAGAAACTGGTTGCTTTTTTTGTCCCTCTACCCATAGAGGAGAGATTAGAGAAAAAGAGATTTCAGGAGAGTAAGCTGTAAACAGTGTCAAATTCACGTTACCACAGCATCATGTGATGTATTGGGTTTTTTTTCCCCTTTGCTAAACAGGGCCAGCATGTGATGCATCTGGGCTGCAGGCCGTGAGTTTGACACCCATGGCCTAGCACATCTGCAGTTCTCAGACTTGAACTACCCATGTGATCTAATGTTCTTAAAACATAGAAGAGCTTATTCTCTTGAAATCTCTTTCCAATCTTTCTGCTCTGGGAGGAAGAGCAGGACAAGAAGAAATTGCCTACAGAAATCACTTACTTTTTTTCTCCCCAACTCCTTCTCAGAAGAAATAGACTGGAGAGAAAGAGATTTCAAAAGAGTACTGCAGCATCGGGCTGCTTGGCAGAATCACACTGCTTTCAATGTGTAGAACAACAGCTTACTTTCTTACAATCCCTTTTTCTCCAATCTCTCTGCTCTGCACTCCGTGTGTTTGTGTGTGTGTGTAACAAAAACTCATAAGTCAGGCATAAGACAATGCATACTGACTGTAATAGCAATCACATGACTGAAGAATACTGAAAGGGTGTGAAGAGGTTATGAAGTTATTTGTTTTCAGCACCACCGTAACTTTGGTCAGTAAATGAATGGGAGGTAAGTGAGAAATAGCTATATTGGAGCTATATCAATAGAGCACCTAACTAACAAAGGTATATTACCGTATTATGCCTTAAGATGCATGGTACTGTTTCATTAAAATAAATGCTTAACCCAGCATGAAATAAGCAAAAAGAGATTGGCCATTTGTAACAATCAAACAAATGGATCTTTAGTGCCTATTACACTACAGCTCTCTGTACAGAGGTTATTATACAGTCAGTCCTTGATTAATGGCAGTTATTGGGACTGCGAACATCATCTCTAAATGATGCTGTTGCAAAGTGCAATATCATGTAAACACACCAACTTACAATGGCAGTTCCAGCTGGAGACATTAAATTAATCCCACAATGTCACGTGACTGCCATTTGTAAACTCCTGCCAGGCTTCTCCATTGACTTTGCTTGGCAGAAGCCAGCAGGGAAGGTCACAAATAGCGATAACATGATCAGGAGACACTGCAACCATCGTAATTACAGTTACCTAGTGCCTGAATTGCAATCAAATAACTGTGGCGATGCTGTTGTGGCTTTGAGGATTAACCCTAAATCTCCTCATTCAGCACTATTGGTAACTTTGAACAGTTGCTGAACGAGTGACCGAGCCCAATGGCCAGCTACACTTCCCACTACAGACTCAGGTAAGATGCCATAGCCATCTTTTCTAAAAGAGTTTGAAAAAACCAAATTACGCTAATGAAATAATTTAGAAACCAAATTAAATTGGCAATTTAAGAGCTTGTCTGGCAAAGCAATAGTTAACATCTCTGACCGTTAACAAATATTCTTCGTTATGGGCTAGGCTAGGGGAGGAACTGTCCATGGAACAATGATCAATAGCGCAGCTTCTGTGAGAGACATGAAACGTCCATAAGAAAACCTATGGCCGGTTAAGCAAAGGGTAGCAGGCGAGCAAAAAAGTCTAGAATTGGGAATCTTTGCCAAAAGAGAGAGAGAGAAAGTAGTCAGCAGAAAAGCAGAGCTGAGAGGAAGTAGGGTAGAAGAATCAGAGGGAGAAGATGAAAGGAATAAGGGGAAATCAAGGCAAAAAAGATTGCTGGAGAATAAACTGAAGATACAAGGCTCAAGAAAATAGTCGAAAGTGGGCAAGCAGGGAGCTTTAAATGCTGAGGACCTGGGTCAAGTCCCACATGAAATGTTGAGCCAAACATTGAGCTAGAGTTCTCGGAGATGTCTTTCCCCAACTCCGAATGACATTGGGAGGGGACCCCAGGGCATGCACTATCCCAGGGCAGGGTTTTTTTACCCAAGCAAGCATGACCCTGCCAACATGACCTAGGAATCCCAAGGCAATGGGTCTACCATAGGTCTCACCAGATTCTGATCATCGAAGGCCCCTGAACAAAGCTCCTGATACAAATCGGGGTCTATGTGCAGATCATCATCCGACAGAGGCTCAGGTGTGGCAGCCGATTCTAGCTGTTCCTTTAGCATCTGCAGATCATCCTCCCGCCCCCGTAACATCTATTGAGCGATTGGGGAAGGGGGGAAGAGAGCAGGGGGGGAGGGGAAAGCAGCAAGAGAGAAGAAAA
>BHFT01040629.1:0-11351 GCA_004320025.1 Laticauda laticaudata
GCAAATTTTCACCACTTTTGGGAGCGGATGACAACAGATGGAGCCACCCTCGAAATTTTGCTCATTCGCTGTGTCCTTTATGCATACGTTTTGCATCCGTTGGCCAGTGGCACAAGGCCTTTACCATTAGGTGGCACTCTCTGTCCAACTTCCACCTTTTGTCTTCACTTTCCTTTCCCTTTTAAGGCTTTTATATTTGAATAATCCAATAAGTCCGATTGTTAAGTATTATTTCTTTTTTGCACATTCAAGTTCAGTTTTTAACCATGTCTGTTTAGTGCCAATATCATATAATTTAATAAAGTCCAATTTAAGCAGATATTTCCTTTTTGCTTCCTCTTTCAATTTCATTCTTTTTAAAGTTCAAAGCCACTTTCACTTATATCCATTTTTTTCCCTACTCCCTCTGGTCGCCGCTTTTCCAATCTTTCTTACAGTCTCCTAAAACTTTAAATCTGGGGTACCTTTATGTTAAAATATTGCACTTGGTTTGCCTGATCTCCACATTGTCCACTTCTACACCACTCTTTCACAATCTTTGTCCCAGATAGCTCTCCATCTTCATGGTGGCTATGTTTAGCCACCGCTGCAGCCCGTCTTCAGGGGGAGTTTACCTAGCCAGGGAGGGAAGATGCGGCTCCCCTCAACCTGACAGATAGTCTCCCCCTTCTTCTCCACCCCTCCAAGGTGGTTCTAGCCCCATTTGGAAGCCTTTAATGAGAACAGCACAGATCAAAGCCATGCACAATCATGGTCTCTGGTCCATCCTCAATGAAAACACCACCAGAAGTCTGTCACTATATTATTAATTGCTATGTATTATGATTTCAATACAGCACTCTATTTACATGACCTTCCCTAAATGAGAAGGCTAAGGGTGAGAAGATAGAGCCAGTCAAGTGACTAATTGCTTGTGCTAGAAAATCTTCACACCTGTGATTCACAATGAATATTACAGAAGATTTGTGAAGGTGATTGAAATTAACTGGTTCATACTAAATTTAAAAAAAAGGCATGAGTCATATATGCCTTTTATGATACTGGAACAAGTTTTGATATTATACTTTAGTTTTAGTTGTGCTCATTTTTATGTTTGGGTTGTTCTACAGTGAAAAAATGTAGCTCTGTGTTCTTCTGTAATTGAAATATTTACCAATAGAGATTTACTGAGTTAGATGCTTTTGCATTTTTGTTCCAAAGGATGTTACCTTCATGTTTTCTGAATTCAAGGGTAATCTTTGGCAGCTTCTTTCATACCATCCCTACCGAATTGTGTCAGCCATTTAGTCCCTTCCATTGTCTCAAAAATTTTCCAACCATACTTGAATCTCAGACTTCATACAGAGTCACAGAGTCTTTTTTTTTCCAGAATCAGCAGCATTGGGTGATAGAATTAAGGAATTAACTAGTTCTCAATTTATTTAATGTCTCAGTGGAGCAAATCCTAATAATGATTCAACAGCTTTTAGATCTATAGACCCATTTGGTTTGTCTTCAGTGAGCTCGCCAAGATACTGAAAGTGTTTTATTCGATTCCCATTATGTAAAAATTAACTCTTCTAGTTTTTACAAACAACTGTTATCCAGCTACTAATTCGAAACCTCATGGACTTCACAATATTTAAAAGGGCTTATGCATGTTCCCCAGAGAGGAAGTTAGGGTGCAGTTGGGCATCATGCAACATTCAACTCTATGGTTTGTTGAACATGCTATATTGGACTGATTCACCCAAAATCAATTCATTCATTATAGTTATTAATTATAATGGATTTTTGAACCTATTCTGCCAGTCTTCTCCAAACTGATTTAGTAGACAATTGGAGTTCAGTTCCTATGATAGCTGTATCCACATGACCACTGTTAAGAATTTGAAGATCAAATATCAAGACTATCAAATTTCATGCCATAAAATGTATTTTACGTGGGAAATCTGGATATTGGGAGGTCAGGAGGGATGAAAGCATGCATCAGAATTTCAAATAAAAATCATCCTAATGATAATCTAATATATTTAGTTACAAGTTATTTACTTAAATCAAATCAATCATTTTCTTTGAAACTGAAACTTCCAGAAAAAAAGTTTCCAAAGTGTTCCAAAACATCAAGGAAAATTTTGGCACAAGCAAAAGTCATGCGCTAAGGACAAATGTTTTGACCACTGGTGAGATTAAGTTGTGGATAACAGTAGTACCAATCAGAACTTTATAACTCAGCCTAATCTGAAGTTTATTTATTTTCTTTCACATTTATGTGCCCTACTCCAACTATTTTGTCTTGTTCTATCTTATCTTACCTTATCTTTCCAGATATCTTCATGGTACAATTGTTTTGAAATATAAGACATTTGCTTTCTTGATTATCTTTTTCAGAATAAGTTAAATATTAGAAGTGCCACTACAGCTTTCTCTTCTTTCACATGTGTGAAA
The DNA here is from genome assembly GCA_004320025.1 of Laticauda laticaudata. Lineage (NCBI taxonomy): Eukaryota > Metazoa > Chordata > Lepidosauria > Squamata > Elapidae > Laticauda > Laticauda laticaudata. Next base: position 2,428 of record BHFT01040629.1, read on the forward strand.
AATTGCATCTTCCAGTTTTCATTTTTATAGGAAATTATCAGATGTTACATAATCTTCACCTCAGCAAGGCACAGAGGGAAGTTAAAGGGAGCTCCACTCCCATCCATTTGCTGTGAGTAAAAGCATTTACATTTTTCAAAAGAGCCTAATATTGCCACCACTGCCTCTTTTCCTCCTCACAGGAACAATGTTGAATTCCATAATTCATATTTGGTTTAATAGTAGATTAAATATACAATGTGTCAGGAAGATTTTTTTTTCACTAAAGTATAGTGTGTGTAGGTTGTAGGGCTAATAAGATGGGGGGGGGGAAGCATTTGCTAATGATATATCCTATAGTGTTTATCTGCAAGATAATTTCCTAAGAATTAAGGAAAATGTTCTTTTCTAATGTAAACTCACTTATGCTGAAAAGATAAACATATGCTAAACTTTCAGGATATACAAGTTCAGGATATAGCTTTTCCTGAATATCAGAAGAAAAGTGACTGTAATATTAAGAAATGAACAAATCAGCATCAAATGGGATCTTCAGAATATGGAAAGCAAGGGTGTCAAACTCGCATCACCATGGCATTGTCACGTAACATATTGTGACTTTTTTTCTCCTTTGCTAAACTGGGCATGGACATGGCCAGCGTGTGATGCCTCCGGCCCATGGACCACATGTTTGACAGCCCTGATGTAAAGGCTTTCACCCTGTACACAGTTTTGAGCATTAGAAATGGAAAGGTAAAGTGCTTTTTAACTTTGTTGTCATTTTAATTGATTTTGATCCTAGGCAATGAGGAATCACAATGTCAGTATTGTGATCAGTATTAATACATAAGCAACAAAACCTAGGTTCAGCATCACAAAATCAATTAAAATGACAACAAAGTTAAAAAGCTTCATTCTAAATATTTTAGAAGACCTTTGAACGTCTCTGTAGCTCCTTTCTCCAAAAGGAAGAACAATGAGTAGGACATGAAATGTCACCCACACATACCTATGTTTCAGTTCTGCCCAGAAAATGGTGACTGAATTTCGATAATTTCAATAAACTTCTCAATATCATAATCCTTTGTTTCATGTCAATTTACCCCGACCTTCAACTCCTTCTTCATTCCAAACAAGATATGCTGAAAAGGTCAGTGATACCAGCTGACAGGAATTACTAAAGACCAAATTAATTCCTTTTTTTTCTCACCAGTCAAGTTAAAATTGAGGGAACCTCTATTTAAAGTATAATTTGTGAGTCCTCACCCACTCATAATAAGCGTCAGCTGGGCTGATGTGAATGCCAAATTATCCAGTTTTCTCATACCTTTATGAAAGATAAGGAAAATGCAAAAATCCCAAATGAACAATGGTTACCCAAGAAAACTACAGATAGACTGGCACTTTAAAATAATCCCTAAAATAGTTGAAGACAATGTTAGGATATGTGCAGAGTAACCCTTGTATAAAAAGGATATGCACACGGAAAACGTTTATGAGAACAGTTATGAAGAAATATACAGCCACACAGAGTTGAACAAGTTGTATTAATGTTTACTTGAAGAAATAAGTGACAGTCCAATAAAACAGTCCATATCATACACGTTAGTCATCGATACAGAAATAACCAGTTATAAAAGTCTTTCTAACAATCTAGTTTAAAGTTTCTTATCAGGTTCCATGTCTTTTACAGCGGACAAATATCAAGCCATAATATATTGAAATAATCTTTGATATCAAACAGAATACTCAAAAATAAACAGGGTTAGTTCAGTATCGGATCCGTAGTCAGTCGAGTACATAATATAAGAAAGATTCATCAGTGAAAAAGAGAAAAAAATTAAACCATGACTATAGCTTGCCTCTTATGGCATTTGTAGCTAATTAACCACTCCAGGAACACAGCATAATACATTTACATTATCTTTCCTTAAACTACAACATATATTATTGTAGTTTATATATTGTCCAACCCACATACGTTATTACATATACACTACACCTGGGTTGGTCAATATATATAATACATTGATGATTTTTAATTCATATATTTTTTTCAACAATTAAAACTTCATATTTCATAGAGATTAGAAGATTCTTTATGCGACAACCTCTACATAACATGCTTTGTTTGAATCTGGTTATATTTATGTCTCTCTATCTAATTAACCTTCTAGACAACTCAGTACTGTTTATTTTCTCTACAATAACCTCCCCTATCAAATCTTTCTACAGTTTATCGATGGTTCATTTTTTTCTTTAACTGAGTCATCAATATTCCTATCATTTTTATGATCAGGTGAACAATGGAGTTTTTCCAATAATACTATGTTTTTTATTATGTATATATTCTTTTCTTTAACTTTTGCCAGCCATTCATTGCTCCAGAAATTTAGCGCTTGCACTCACAATATATATATTATTAGTAGCCTGGCTCCAAAATTTAAATAATCTATGATTAGCTGCATAACCTAACCAAATACAATTTCTTAGCTCTATATGCTTCTTTTTTGCCTTACTTGCGGGGAATATGAACCCATGCTGGGGGTTCAAATGTATGCAAATAAGCTACAGATCTGGTTTTCTTCTTATGCCAGCAAGTAAATGGTAAGTTCACCAGTCAGTTAAATTTATTACACATTAATTCAAAAACATTGGTTAGTGGCAACATTGTTGCTTATCCCACAGTTGACTTTGGATATTACCAGAATCAGAATCATATTTCCTGGCCACAATAACCTGTTATGTTTGTCTTCAGCATTTCAAATATATGAGCTTATGTTTATAAGTCCTATAAGGATCAAGAATGTCTAATGTTCAAATCCCAGCTTTTCATCAACATGGTTTTCAAATTTGTTTATTAGTAAATTCAGTATCATTACTTGTAATTAATTCTAATAATTTTCTGTTTCCTGTTTTCTTTCAGTAACATTTTAGGCAGTTTATTAAAATACTGGTATGTTTTCTTGCTTATGTTTTCATTAGGTACACGAAACCATATTCTGGAAAAATGTATCCATAATACTTCAATATATAAGAGGCTCCCATCTACTAATAGGCTTTCTAGGCAATGATATCAGCAAAATACAACTTCTGTTTACTGGTTTTCAGTCATTTACATATTTTGCAGAAATAACCTATTGTTTTCCTTTTTATGTACACACATATTTGCATCTATATACTTTATACAAGATTTTTAAATCTATATACAGTAGACCACTCAACATATTTTCATTGATCACATTATTGAAATTTATATTTAGTCTATGGATAGTATGAATACATTCATCATGAGGCTTCTTATTCTATAAACTGAATTACATTACTTGATGGATCATCATTCTAGAATTAAAAAACAATTATTCCAATCTTTACAGTAATACTTTTTACCTTGCTTGGTCTTATTAAACATGTATCTCCTTAAAATGTTACTACAAACCTGCTTTTTCCATTCTCCTTACAGATAGCAAATTAACTTCCATTCAGTACATATAACATCGGTAAACTTTCATTTATATCATGAACAATATTCATACCTTCATATGCTTTCATTTCCACCTTTAGCTAATGATAATATTGCTGTTCACCTCTTTCTCATGTTAACAAATCTCTACTTTATTTTAGTTATCATACTGTGTGCTCCACTATCAACTACCCATATATTCAATGTTATTTACATTATTATATAGTTATACTTTTGATATGCTAGAAACTAAACATTTCTTATTGAAGCCTCTCTTTATTATCAATTTGTTTCTTACCCTTTTTACAGGTATCTGGTTATATGACCGTTAAAAGCCCACGAAAAAACATTTCCTAAACAATATTATGCGTTGAGAGACAGTTTTTTTCTTCCTGTGATTGTCGTTTCTCAGTGATTTCTTATCTTGCCTTTTTCTTGAACTTCTATGTAACAGTTGCAGTATGCCAGTCAATGTAAACTTCAGATCCTCTGTGTTTAAAACTTTCCAGTGAAGACCACTGAATCATCATAAGTTTTCATCACAAAGAAGAAGACATGATGTAAACCTGATGCATTTCTGAGAAAATCGCGCACTTTTCATGTAGTCCTTTGTTAAAGTCCTTTTCATAAACTCCAATGAGTAACGTTATCGCCACCCTTTAATATGAAGACAGGCTCCTAAATAGTTAAAGTCGTATAGGTGTTGTGTTGCACCCACTCTATCTTGAACATAAATCCTCTTCAAAATGTCTCCAACACTTAGCAGCAGATTCTTCACCATGAATATGGATAACTGAACTGATCACTCAGGTGGTGCAGTCCAATGATACTAAGAGCGTTTATTATCCAGTTTAAGTCAGCTATTTTCTTTTTATTTCATCAATTTCCAATGGGTCCCGAATGGTTACATCTGCGTGGACTATTAACTATTAGTCCATAATCGTGCTTTACACAGAAGTATGGATGACTTCTTACTAGACCAGGAACATAGTCTTTGTTCCATCCAAAAAGGATGTTATCAAGGATAAACTGTGTTGACTGTTCGTTGTGACATGTGTAACAATAAACCACAAATTAGCTGTCTGAATATGAAAGACTGATATTCACGACTGTTTCCAATATACTTCTCGGGCCCATAACCCATGTTAGGATATGTTGCAGACGTAATCCTTGTATAGAAAAGGATATGCACACAGAAAACCGTTTTATGAGAACCAATTATGAATTAATATTACAGTCACACAAGAGTGTGAACAAGTCTGTCATTAATGTTTACTTGAAGAAATAGGCACGTCCAATAACGTCCATATCATACACGTTTAGTATCAGTCCAGAATGAATACCAGTTATAAAGTCTTCTTACATTCTAGTTATAAAGTCTTCTTACCAGTCCATATCTTTTACAGCAGGACAATATATCAAACCATACACACATTAAATAATTTTTGATATCAACAGCAATATCAAGGTAAACAGTTTATGATCAGTATTGATGCTGTAGTCAGTCATTATCAGTAATTAAGCAGAGTTCATCAAGCTGAAAAAGAGAAAGAGAAACTAAACCATGATCTATAACGCCCTTTATTGGCACTTGAGCAAATAAATTAACCAACCAGAACACAGCATAATACATTATAGTATTTTTCCTTAAAGCTACAAACATATATATTTGTAGTTTATATTTTGTCAAGTATGTTATTTACATATACATAACAGACAATTACAATATAACTGAATAATAACAATAATATGGAAATTCTTACAAAGGCATGTGAAGATTTGTGATTAGCAAATCAGATTGCTTTTTTTCCCCATACACTGAAGTTTGAGTTTTATTAGTTTAGAAAATAAAAGCTATATTAATTTTATTGAAGATTAGCGAGAAGATTGTAAGAGAATAATTAGATAAAAGAATCTCTGATCAGACACTTGCAATATGGATTTAACTGTAACTGTATCTTGATTAACACTTAATTATTTGTTCTGAAGAAAAACAATATCTGTATACGAACCAGAAAAACTGACTCTGGTGAAAAACTAAGATTTAACTATTGAATTGTTGATATCTTATGTTTCCATTCTTAACCAGATCAGTTTAAAAGTAACATGTATGCGCTACCCTTTACTTATAACTATCTACAATGATCAATTTTGAAGATCTCCTTCCTAAGATATCAGAATACAACTTCCTTTCTTTCTCTTTCTCTCTTTCTCTTTCTCTCTCTCCTCTTTCTCTTTCTTAACATTTCCTTACTTGATTAGCCAAGTCCCCCTTTTTCAGAATAAGTTAAATATCTTCATATTTTTCTAGATTCTGTTCTATTATTTTGCATTAATTATTAATTATTTTGGATTATGATTAAAGAAAAGAAGAAGAAAAACATGTAAGTATGGAAATAAGTACAAATAGAAAAATAGAAAAGATATAAAGTAGTGACTTCCAATGCTCTTTACAGGTGTTACAAACTTTCCCTCCCTCCTCCCCATTAAAATTGAATCATAATTCCCTTCTTCCCATATTTCACCCTTTTTAATTGGCAAATCCATAAATCATCAATTTATTCCTTTCCATTTTCATCAAAAAGTATATAAGGGGTTTCCAGTCTTTGAAGGTATTCAAAGTACTTATTATCTGATTATCTGATTACCTGATCAAACAGGTCAAATTTGCTTTTTCTGAAAATTCTGTCATTTTTAAAATCCATTCTTCCACTGTCGGTATTTCTGTATTTATTTATTTTTTTCATCTTTATGCATACAATAGTCTTGCTGCAGTTACCATATACAAAGCCAATCTTCCACAAAACCTTTCTAGTTAGTTATCCATAAAACTTTTCTAATTAGTTATAGACTCAATAAAAACATTTATGGTTTCATCTGGATGTTATTGTTCAGAGTTCTTTGTGTCATTATATGTATATACAGTAGATTAGAAGTACATTTATACAACTTAGCTAATTTCTGTGGTGTCATATACCAACAATTATGTCATTTTGTAAAAAATCTGTCCTAAATTGTAAAACAATGTGAATTTCAATTATTTTAACCAGATTTCATCTCATTGTCCACCTGTATATTATAAACAAAATTCTTAGCTCCTCTAATAATGCAGTCTTTAACTTGTTCTTCTTCCATTTCAAATCTCAATGAAATTTTATGCATTTAAGCAATTGTGTTCAATATTTGTACACAATTCAGCTTCAAGTTCCATTTTATTTTTCAATGCCATTTTTTAAAATCTCTCTTAAATATATTTCTTAACTGTGCTATATAAACCATCAAGAAGTAAATTTAACTGCACCTATTATTTCTCTTGACTTCATTTTAGGCTTCCCATGCTCCTGAACCAACAAATCTAAATATGCTAACCATTTCTGATTGCCCACTGATTCTTATCAACAAAATGCTGCTTCTACTAAAAGCAATAAAGGCATTATGGGTACATTATTTTATCTAATGCTAATTTTTTAATGTTTCTCAACAGAGACATTTGCCATCTTATTTTCTTTTCTTGAACTGCACACCAAACATTTTTCCAATTTATTTGCAAACTATTTCACCAAATTCATTTTTATTTCCATTTCTCATGAAATGGAGAAAAAATCATCATTTTTATGTTACTATACACAAGTTATAAGTTGTGTAAATCAATCCTAAAATATTTTTTTGTATTTTAACTTGTGTTATTTTAACTCTTCACAGAGGATTTGTCTTTTTTTAGGCAAACTGCTTCATTGCAACCTTCCATTAGACACCAATTTTCATATGACAAGTCTATTAATTGTTAATCTCTTGTGGACTTTTCCTGTGAAAAAGAAAAAAATGAACTTATGATTTATGGTTTTGATGATAAGGCAGGACAGAGTGTAGAAAGAAGCACATCATGATGTAACTTTAGACATTTAGGCATTAAAATATAATTGTATATAACTTTAGGCATTAAAATATAATTGTACTTATAGCTGCTGTGAAGAAAATTGGAAGCCAGTTCTTGTAATCTTACACTTATTTATCTGCAAGTCATATTGCTGAGTACAAACTTCTCTTTTTTTGCTGGTATGCACAGTTTGATTGCTATCAATTTGCCAGAGAAATCAATCAATCTCCCATTTTCATCTAGCTCTCTTTATATTCCATTATATTCCATTATTATTAATTATTATGTACAGTGTTACTAGCTTTTTATCTCAAATTCCTGAATATCTTATTTCAAATTTTTTTCTTCACTGCCTGCAATTGTTGCAACATACTGATATGATCTATTGATATGTCTATTTCAGTTTCATCCCTGGATAAGTAAATTCATCCCCTCAAAAATGGATGGAGAATAGCTCTGCTGCCTTTGGACTGGACCTTTTCAAATTGCAAATTATCACCTTAGAGGAAAGATTTGCCTGAATTAAACATTCAAAAGGCAAGTAGCTTTTTAGGTTTATTTTTAGATTCCATTCAAAATGTTAACATTGACTTACAAAGCATAGCAAAAACTCACTTGAAAATTGTCTACTGTTTATTCTCCTGGTTGCTTCTCAAAATGTTCACACATATTCAGGTGTGGGATTCTACCAGTTCACACCTATTCACTAGAACCGGTTGCTAACATTCTAAGCAGTTCGGAGAACTGGTTGTTAGAAGAAATTACTGGCCTAATCCTGTAAGGAAGGCAGGAAGAAAACATTCTGGTGTTGCTTACAGAGACTGCCTCTCCATTAACCCTTATTACATTCTTGGCAGGACTAGACTTCCTGTCTCAGGAACTTCTCTGGAGTTATTTTTTCCCTTCTTTGCTGGTACTTTGCTTCTGTGGCGTGACCATTCAAAGTTACAATGGCACTGTAAAAAGTGACTTATGAGCATTTTTCACACTTATGACTGTTGTAGCATCCCCACAGTCATGAGAGGCCAGACGAGGAGATGCGTGCCTCGATGTGAGTAATATTAAGTTGGCCACGCCCAGCCAGTAACATGACCACCAAGCCATGTCCACCCAGTCACATGACCACCAAGCCACGCCCACCAACTAAGCCACACCCACAGAACCAGTTATTAAAAAATTTGAATCCCACTTCTGCACATATTGATGAGTAATCTATAACTTCTGGATCCCATGCAGGCTCCTTGAGGTGGTGCTGAAGCTCTCAGAATGTTTTCCTTCTTTGCCCTTGAAAATAAGGAACAAATAGCTTGGGAACAATGTGAAAGGAAGAAGCACAGAGAAAAGAAGCTGACCAATAAAAAAAAATCCAGAATAGAGATTATGGTGTGCAAAGAGTTAACCTATGGAAATATTTTTCAGTTTATCAATTTACTTTTTAAATTTCACCATACAATATTTTCAAATATTATAGTTGATGAAAAGTTATATTAATAGTGCTTGACAATAGATATTACTGAATTGTAATTCTTGTCCCTTCTTGTCATGACCTGGTCTTCAGTTGTTGGAAAGAAAGCTGGATTCCCCCCCCCCCCCCCCCCCCCCCAA